>PVJH01004902.1:0-119179 GCA_004026705.1 Nesogale talazaci | reverse complement strand
CCAATGCAGCCAACTCAGGTTGGACCATCTGCAAGGAAGTATGAAAAGTGAAACTTTGAGCGACCTCACCCCCCCCCCCCCCCATAAACCCTTCTCAGACAGCTGAACGGAGTCATGCAAAGTAATATAGGGCAGTTAGTTGACCATGTCACTCCTCAATCTCAACCATCAATTGCTCCCTTCTCAAGAGCACTTCCATATACCTGCTTTTGGGGTGACTTGACCCCCCATTCTTCTGTTACATGGATCTTGTTCCTAGCTCCTCTCTTTAGTACGACATCCAGCTCCCTGCCCCAATCTTCTAGCATGTTGTCTAGGCTAGGTTTCCATCACTAAGAGACTCATCTGAGTCCATCAGGGTAGGAAGGAGGCCAGGGGGCTGCCAGGTGCCCTTCCCGCAGCTGCCTGGAAGGAGCTTCTCCTGGGAACTTTGGGCTGATCGCTCCCGAGACGGATTTGAAAGCAGCGGTGTGAGATGCTGCTATGGAGCTCAGTATCAGCACGGGCACCTCTGTTTCGGAAAGTTCTTTCCCAGCTTGCCCCACCCCCACCCCACCCAAGAACCAGGAGCGATGGCACGATGTTTGGCATCATTTACAGAGGTTCCCAAACTTAAGTGGTCTACTGTCCTCTTAAAAAAATTTCTCATGATCTCCCTAACAATGAAAACATTTTGTACTCCAGGCCAGAATCCAGGATAAAGTGTAGGTATCTGCTCTTACAATGCCCTTAGTTCATTCCAGACACCACCGGGGGGCGGTGGCGCTCACTTTGGGAAACTATGATTTCAGAGAAATACCTTTCATTGCAAAGGTAGGGTGCAGGGTGGGTAAGTGTGGGAGAAAGGAACAGTAGATCGCTGAAATAGAACACAGTGAACCACTACGTAGCTTTTTCACTCAAGCAACTGTCAAAGTCCCGATGTCGATCTCTGCGAGAGCCCATTGTCTGCCCAGTCACTGCTATCCTGAAGCCCATTTGGTTCTTAAAGCGAAGCATCGGTCCATTGTCTGGAGCAGACACAGACTCACCCAGCCCCTGGAACGGGGCCATGCTCAGTACACTTGGAGATTAGGCTTCAAGTGAATTCAAGTTCCCCAGGGGCTTTGGGCCCCAGAACAAGCTGTGCACCACACTGGATTTCTGCAGCACCCACCAGGTCTCTATCTCAGTGGCATCAGTGACCTCGCAGAAAGCCACATGTGGATGCTTAGATGGCCCCATGACTCCGCACACCTGGGCAGAGGTGCTGTGAAGCGAGACGTGCAAGGGCAGACATAGCTGCGCCTGGATCTGCCATTCCGTCTGTCATGCAAGCATTTACAGTGACCCAGACAGGAATGCCCAGGAGCTGAAGATAGAGGAGCATTACTCAACCTGCAAGGGAAGCAGAGGCTTACTTGTTCTTATTTACCCATCTGTCGTGAACAATGTCCTATACTACAGTTTGGTAGGTAAGCACAAGTATGTCTGTGCTTATCTTATCTACTGGATGCGCCATCCCTGGCAGGGAGCGTGCATTTAAAAGGAGGCATTGATTTCATAGAAGGCATTGCAGGGTGGACAGCTCAATGTCAGCCAAAACTGGATGCAGACTCTTTGATGTGGTGGAGGGGGGCAAGGGGGAGGGAAAATGTTCAGTACAGATCAGTAGGTAAGCACAAGTCAGCCTGTGCTTTCCTTGCTTGTCAGGCAATCTGACCCTCACTGGAGCAAGCAGGGGCCGTCCTGGGTCCATTCTGTTGAGACACCCTCATCTCATAGAGACTCCCTAGGACAGAGGAAGCCTGACCGTCACTGCTCAGGGAAGTCGACAGCCTCATCGGTCTCCCGTGGCGGGTTCTCTGTGTCCCCAGGACGGCGCGCAGCCCCCGACGCCACCAGAGCTGCAGGCGGTTGTGAGAGCTACCCGCTGTAGATCTTGTTCATGCCAGCCCCGAGGAGCAGGAGGTGGAGGGGCCGTCTTCTCCAGAGCTTTTTGCCCTTATCTCTTAGACTCTAACATACATGAGACATTTGAGCATATCAGCAGAGAAGGAGACATCAAGGAGAGGTTGTTAAATATACATGTAAAATACTTGTGCGTGGCTATTAATCTGCACCCATGCACTATAACGCTCACATTTTAGCTCCTAGAGCTGCTGCAGCACTGTCTATTTTCTAATATTACATTATCAATAGAAAATAGCTCCAAGGCTTGATCATCAAGCATCTCACATCTTCTCTAGTTGACAACAAGGGGCATCTACAGAGAAAAGCAACCAATGGACAGACCCCACGTGTGTTAGTCCAAGTAGACTAGAGAAATAGATCCAGAGACACTCATGCGTATATGAGAGAACTTTATATCAAAGAGAATTGTACATTAAGAAAACACCCCAGCCCAGTCTAGATCGAGTCCCTAAGTCTGATATTACCCCCTATGTCCATGCTAGTCCATAAATGCTCCCACAGCCATGCAATGATGCTGAATGCAGGAAGATCACAGACCAGTGGGTGGAAAGTCTTACGGATCCAGTGGCAGTGGAAGCATCTTGTGCTGACAGGGGGCTCCAGGGGGCTCCTCCAGTTCCAGAACTGCAGCAGTGTAGCTCCAGACGGCTTGTCAGCAGAAAGACCAAGTACAGAATTTCTCTGCCTCCAGGGAAGACTACAGGAGCTCCCAGAATCTTCAGGAGAAGGCCATGCCCACAGAGGCTTCATGGGCTATGACCTGATTGACAGGTTAGACTCCACCCCTTCGCCAGTTGACAGGAGATTATGTAAGGGCCACAGCATGTTATGTAATTTTCAAGGAATGTTCACTGGTTTTGTTGGTTGGCCTGACTCATGGTGACCCCAGGCCCAAGTCCATGGTGACCCATTGGGTGACTTGGTCACCAGGTCTTTCTCAGTCTGAAAGATCATGGAGGCTCAGTTTTCAGCATCAAGCAACTCGTCAACTTCCACTGACGAGGGGGTAGCCCCTGCATTTGAGGTGTGTTGGTTGGGAAGTGAACATGTCTCTCCTTTAGAAAAGGTGAGAATTCTACTATCAAGCCACAGAGGAGGGGTGGATGCAGGCTCCCCCCTGAGGAGTGGACTGTGGCCGGTGAGCCCAGCTGAATGCTGCCTGCCTTTCTCTTCAAAGCTTGGAGATTGCCTGGCTCCTGGAGAGTGTTACAAAAGAGAAGCCACAGATAGTCTTCACTAATAAATAACCCGCTTCCTCAGACAGGGCTGTTAATTCCTCACACAGGAGAATCTTTTAAAAGGAATTGGAGGGCCTGGGAGCTCTCCAAGCAAGACCACCAGCAGACGGAGTGAGGCATGCACCTGATGTTCATGGCACATGCCTTTTCCATCAAAACACAAGGCCCTTCTCGGGAAAGGGTCAGGTTTTTACCTGTCTCAAGTTATCCTTCGTGCCAGGGAATAAGGCATCTCCTTAAACCTGGAGGTGGCTAGATGGGAGTAACCACCCCCTCCCCCGCACCGCCCGCCCCCCATCGCCCCAGCAGAAAGACTCACTGTGGTTTGTGCTGCAGCCACATATTGCGGCCACTAGATGGCAAGCGAGGACTGGGTTGGGGGCCCGGGGGAGGTGTAAGGGGGGGGGGGGTCCCCTTCACTCTGCAGACATACTTTTGTTCCTCTGCTTTTTCTTCCTGCCCCTTTGTCTGACTTCACCATTTTCTACATCTCCCTTTCTCTGAGCTGTAGTGCCTAGCGGCTCGCCTTTCAGCACCTCCCTCCTTGGAAAGCCCGCCAGGCCTCGTCCCGGGTGGCCAGGCAGAGCTGTCCCTCTGCTTTTGCTGTGACCTAGGACGGTGCTGTCCAGCCACCCCCTGCCGCCCACCGTGCACCTTCGCTGCCGACGACGGACACAGCCCGGCACCACGCGTGCCCGGGCGTCGGCCCACGGTGCCCCGTGATGGACGGCTGTTCGGTTGCACATGTCTTGGGGACCATGCTACCCAACCCAAACTACTGCCCCGAGAGTGGAGCCTGGATGTCCTGCTCCAGGAAGTGCTGCTGGATTTCCAGCGCGGGTTTCCACGGCAATCAGTGACGTTTATGGCGCTGGACTCTTGGTGCCTCTGCCAACGCGGAGGGGCTCCTTCTGGAGAGGACAATGAGACCAGGTCTCGTGCCGTTGGGACACGTGTTCAGGAGGGACCAGACCCTGCAGGAGGTTATCATGCCCCGTGAAGGTGGGGGTCGGGGGTCGGCACATCAGGTCAAGACCCTCCAGGAGGTGCGGCTGATGGATGGACACAGCGGTCACTCCCTGGCCTCCGAGGCGGGCCTGATGGTGAGGACGACGCTGGTCCGGCTGTGCTTCTGCTGCTGTACGCAGGACTGCAGAGTTGAGACCGACCGGATGGAACCTAACAATAGCTACAGCGCTGGTGGAAGCAAACGCTCATCTTTCTGCTGTGTTGTGGCTGCTCTGGCCCCACCGCGGGCCTTTTGAGTCGGCGAATGCGGGGCCAGGCTCTCTCTCGCACTGCCACGCCGTCCATTAGGACTCAGCGGTGCTATAGGACAGGGGAGGACTGCCCGCGTGAGTTTCCAAGGCTTTAACCATTGGCTGGAGGAGAAAGCCTTCTCTTTCTCCTGCCGAGCGGCTGCGGGATCAGAACCGCGGACCTTGCTGTTCTCTGCCCAATGCACAACCCACTCTGCCACCAGGGCTTCTTTGAATGGCCACGTGATGGAAGCAGGTCTTGAAAACAGACCACCAAATAGCAGATCACTGGAATCAGGGTCCACTTATCTGGGATACTGGCTGTAAGGAAAAATATTCCCCAAGGGGCTCCCGAGCCCATCACTGAGGGAGCATGGGCTGTCCCTGCCTGTTGAACATGCCCTTTTACATGGCAGTCAAGCGGGAACGCGCTTACATAGTTGCTTAGTTGGCTCTGTCCCCCTAGCAATCCACACGAAAGAGCGGGACTCAGCAGCGGAGTGCTTAACTGTGAGGCCACCGAGGCGCCTTCCCTGTGTTCATCAAACCGAAAAACCACCCTGCTGCCCTCGACTTGATTCCGACTCCTGAGGCGCTATCAGGACAGCGCGGCCACTCCCCAAGCGGACGACCCTACCTTCCTCCACGAAGGCTGCCGAGCCTGCCACCACCTCTTGGTTAGCGCCTGAGTCCTCACCGCTCTGTGCCCCCTGCCCCAGGCCCGCCCCCACCCCCCAAAGCAACTCACGTTTACTGCTGTCCATTTCAAATCGGAAGGACCCTGGAGGTGCAAGGTGCCACCGAGTCAGCTCTGACCCACGGAGGCCCGATGCCCAACGGAAGGAGACACTGCGGGTCCCCGCCGTCTTCACAGTGCTTCCATGCCTGGGCCCATTCTTGCAGCTATGGTGCCGCTCCACCCCCTTGAGGCTCTGCCTCTGTCACTGTCACAAGCGTGATGTCCTGCTGCAGGGACTGGCCATTCCTGACATTATGTCCAAAGTATCCTTGCCCCTAAGCCCCACTGTAAAGTGACCAGACGTCCTGCTTTTGGCGGGACAGTCCCGATTTTAAACAAGTTTTCCTGTGTCCCGCAGCCCTTTAAAAAGGTCCTGATTTTTGGAAAGAATGCATGGCAAGCTAGGTAACAGTGAGAGACAGGAAAGAGAATATACACCCTCTGCCCCCACCCCCCACCCCCACCCCCCAAGGTCAATGTTACCAATGTTAAATCTGGTCACTTTACTCTAAGGGGCACCTTGATGGTCCTTCTTCCAAGATAGAACTGTTTGTCTCTTTTGGCATCTGGGTGCTTCTGATCGTCTTCTCCAGCACCACAATTCAAATGCACCCATTTTTCTTTGGTCTTCCTTCTACCATGCCGACTTTTACGTGCAGACCGTGTGACAGAGCAGAATAGCCCTGTAGGACTTCCAAGGCCGTCCATCTTTGTAGAAGCTGCCTGATGGGCATGCCTCCTGGTAGATGAATGGGCTTGAGCAGATGGCCTCAAACCTGCTGGTGATCGTGGCAAGGATGCTGGACGGGGCAGTGTTTCATTTTGTTGTCAGAACCTAAGGGCACCCTGACTCAGAGTCCCTTGTTTGGCTAGGAGCCATCCCGCCAGATTTGACTCTGAGCAACCCTGTGCGTCAGGGAACGAAATCTTGCCTGGTCCCATGACACTCTCTCCATTGTGGTTGTGTGAGCCCATGGTTGGGGCCACCAGGTCGCTCCATCCTCTTCAGGGTCTCTCTCGTTTCTACTGACCAGTGACTCTACCAAGCATGATGTCCTTGCCCCCACACTCGTCTCCCTGGCTGTCCCAAACCTGAGGTGAGGTCTCACCAACCTCTCTTCTGCAGAGCTTTGTGGTTACATTTTGTCCCAGGTAGACATGCTTACTCCCCTGGTGTCCGTGAGACCGTCAGCAGTCTTTGCCCACACTACAATTCAAAGGGCCTGCTCCTCACAGTCCTTATTCACAGTCCAGCTTTTGCATGCATGATGGACGATTGAAAAGACCATGGCATGGGTCAGGCTCACCTTAGTTGTTGAAGTGAGACGTGTACTCGTCAACACTTTAAAGAGGCCTTTTGCACTTGGGAGAGAATCCCTGGTCATGCAGTGGCTATGTATTGCCCTGTAGGCATGGCCCACAGTTTGAAAATCCATCATATTATGGTTTTCATATCTTTCACGGACTGTTGTCTCCCTTCATCCATGTTTCTGTTCTTCACCCCCCTGGGGGGCAGTAAATAGACTGGGCTTTCTATTCCCACACATGGCTATAGTCTATGTACAGATTTTGCATTAGCACAATAAAGTGTTCTAGAATTCTCATTCTTCACATTGTTACTGTGATCCACAGAGTCGGATGCTCCCGTCTCCACAGAAGGGTGGGGTTTGTGTCTGCTCTGGGGCTGGGCAGACCCTGGGTCCTGAACATCTAGATTCTCCAGGAGGAATGAGTTTAGGGGACAGACTCCACGTGTCCCCAGCATCAGATAGCCATGGAACATCCCATGTGGTACGCTGTGAAGTGATTAGGCAGGCACCACCACCCTCTGCTCTCAGAGAGGGGCCAGGAGACAGACAGGAACAAAATTCAAGCATTGTGAGGAAGGACAGTTGATCAGGTCCTGTGCTAGTCACCTGCTTGGTGACCAAGCCTTAGACTGCTGGGACAGCTAGAGAAGACAGGTCACCAGAAGGAGGGAAAACTCACATTCAACAAATTTATTAAAGTTAAAGACGGAGTCTTTAAGCAAGAATCATACAGGCTAGTGGTTCTCAACTTTCCTTATGACATGACCCTTTCATATAGTTCCTCATGTTGTGTTGACCCCCAACCATAGAATTATTTCCGTTGCTACTTCAAAACTAATTTTGAGTCAGACAAAGGGTTGTTTGACTCCCAAAGGGGTCACTCAGGACCCATAGGTTGAGAACCTCTGATATAGACAATAACATATTTAACCCATAAAACACGCATGGGAAAAATGTAACAGCCCCTTTTCATTTCACAAAAAGGTATTTAGACTATTAAGGAAATTCTCTTTCAATCTCTTGGATTCAAAATGATACAACCATTGTAATGGCATAGGAAATACTAAATTTTCTATACTCTATCCATTTCCACATAGGACTTTTTCAAGCAAAAAAAATTACATCTACACAACACATGACCTAAATTGATGAACAAATCCACCCAACACTTTAGATTCACATCCTAGACAAAGTGGTACATGCTACCTTTACCATTGAGGGATTTTTGAAATCACTTAAAATTTCCCGGACTATCTAATTTGAGCACTGAGCATCTCATTTCCAACTTTACTGCGATGGTGGGCTATCCAACTGCAAAGCATCACCACTATTCCCACAGCGGTCGTGTCTTTCCTAAACCGTCTCTAGCGCCACTGGGAAATGCAAGTGGAAACTAGGAAGTTGTTGGTTTGTAGCTACTCGGAGCTACCTTAGAAGAGGGGCCTGACCAAACTAGTGGGGGGGGGGGGGAGGGACTTTTACAAGTTTATGGAAAGTGGGATTGAAAGATAATGAAACATTTCCATGACCTTTTTAAAAGCCCCCTCATTCAAAACCAGCCATTAAAACACCACGGAGGTGGTTCTCAACCTTCCTAGTTCTGTGATCCTTTAACACAGTTCCTCATGTGGTGGTGACCCTTCCAACCATAACATTATTTTCCTTGCTTCTTCATCACTGTCATTTTGCTATTGTGATGGACCGGGCAAGCCCCGTGAAAAAATAGTTCGAGCCCCAAAGGGGTCTCGACCCACAGGAGTGCAGTTCGACACCTACACACAAGAGTTGCCAAGAGACGGAATCGACTAGGCAGCAACAAGTCAGAAGGTGTTTCTATGCATACTACCACTCATGGCCATTGAGTCAATCTGATGAGCGGCACCTGTGCAGTCCCCAGACTGTAAACCTTTACGGAAGAAGAACGCCTCATCTCCCTCTTGCAGAGCAGCTGCAGGATCTAAACTGCTGAGCTTGAGGTTAGCTTCCTAAGGCTTAACCCTCTATCCCACCAGGGCGCCCGCTGTGTTTTATACAGTAACGACAAATCTGTGGAACAAAGAAATAAGAACGGAAGTGGGCCATTTCACGTTGTGGGCCGAGTGAATGCTTTCTTGAGTTTTGAATGTTAGACCGATTCCTACGTGGAAAGAGAATCACCTCGGACAGTCCAGTTAAAAAGTGGCTGATTATGTAGATACCGTCCTGGCGGACAGCTGGAATCGCTCACACTTTCAGAGCCCATGTTAGCTTGTACTCTTGGCCCCGGGGTGCCTCTGAAGAGGGGACCAAACAAACACTGGGGATCAATTAATTCTGTGATGCTCAAAAAAATTTTTCCTGAGTTGTTAGAGGGAAAGGAAACTGCTTCTCACAGAGACAGAGGTCTCCTATGAGATCTCTACAGTAGGCGACTTCAAAGAAAAGAAATATTTTCTCATCCTTCTGAGGCTTGAAATTCTGTCTGAATCAGGACTTTGGTGTGGCTGAATACGTCCAAGGTCCTGTTCCTGCTGAGAGAGGCTTCCTGCCTGGTTTTCTAGGTGGGGGCGGCTGCCAGGCCTCCGGGACCTTCCTCTGCTGCTCTCCTCCCATCTTGTGCTATTGACCTTCTTCCCTGGCCTATTTTCTTCTCTTGGAAAACACCTCGCAGGAGGGCTGGGGTTTAAGGTTAGGGCCCCAGTGTGTTTAACTGATAACAGGAGTAAAACCTAATTTCCAAACAATGTTACATTCCTGGTACTGGGTTAGCATGGTAACATGCCTTTTTTATCTCAATTTTGGTGGGGGGGGGGACATTTGGTTTCTATCTATATCACCATCTACACAGTCAAAACTAAATGATTTTTGTTGTTTGTACACAGAATTGCCATGAGTTGGAACAAACTTGATGACACCGAACAATGAGAGCTCTTTGACAAGCCCTAGGGTAGGAACTTGGGATAGAATCACTCGGAGATCCCACATATCTTGTTCTTCATAGTGTATTGAGTGCTTCCACACCCTAAACTCAAAATGACTTTTGATTCCCAGTCCTAGCCATCCGTCTATGCACCTCTCCATCCATCCATCATCCATCCATCCAACCAACCAACCAACCAATCAAGCAACTTCTTTTTAATTTTTTCTTTCACTTGTCAAAGAATATGCCAGCGGCTAAGCTAATAACCCAGAACACAGAAGCAAGGAAACCTAAATTCTTACCAAAGGCTAAACATAAAATGACTATAAAACCCCCCAAAACACCTCATGGTCATGCAGCCAGCCAACTCTGACTTCTGCCAACCCTGGGAGGTGAACACAGAACAGCTCCTTTGGGTTTTTGAAGCTGTAAGTCTTTCCAGAAGCACTTTCTCTGGCAGGACGGCTGATTGGTTTGAACTGTTGACCTTGTGCTTAGCAGCCCAAGACTTCACTTACTGAGCCCCCAGGATTGACCTAACAAGTCTACCCCCATGGAGGGACTTAGTGGAAACAAAACAGTCGTTTCACTCATAAATGTGCACTCACAGCGGCATTAGTCAGCAGAGCCCCAAAGTGGAAGCAACCCACATGTCCCTGGAGGGATGAAGACAGACAAAATGTGTCCTATTTATACAGCGCAAGAGTCTTTGGCCACAAACAGGGCCAACATCCTGATCCACTCAACAACGTGGATGAACTGGGAAGATAAGTTCTCTGAATGAAGCAGGACATGGATGTCCAGGGCAGGCCAGCCCAGAGCAACAGGACACAGAGTCATGGCTGCCCTGAAATGGAGAGCTTCCCCCAGCGAAGCTGGGGTTTCTTTTCTTGGTGAGCAAAACTTCCTGGAATTGTAGTGGTTAGGGTCAGACAACACGATTTTGTGATTATGCAAATATCCAGTGAATGGTACCCTTTCAAATGGTTAATTTCATGGTCTGTGAATTGTGTCTTAATAAGCCCAAACAACTCACTGTCAGATTTTGATTCGAAGCAACTGTCCCTGATAGAAAAGCTGTCATGGGTGTCTGAGATTATCCATCTTTCTGGGAGCAGAGAGCCTCATCTATCCTTCTCAGAGCTGCTGGTGGTTCCAAACGGCTGATCTTGTGGTTAACAGCCCAACATCAATCCACTACAGACCAGGACTACTCTAATTTCCCTCATAAAAATCCCTGCCCTGTGAGTCTTTCTCCCAGAGTGGCTGGTCGTCTCCAACCACTGACCTCGTGGCTAACAGCCCAACCTTGTCACCCACTAAGCCCCAGAGCGCTTTCATCTTAAAAAGGAATGGGAGACAGCAACAGACCTGGATGATTTCACTGAGCATCTGGTTCTGTGTGAGCCCTTGTTAGCTGGGAGGGTGAGTCCCCAAGGCAAAGTAACTGGGCCCTTCGCAGGGCCATCCCTGTCTGTTTCCCTGGTGGCTGTTCACTAGTGTCTTCTCTCTGCCCGCCCGCTCGCGGGTGCTAGCTAGTCCATATGCACCCCATCCCAGTGCACACCTGGCCACCTCTGGCTCTGGGCACTCATCTGGCCCTTGTGCCAGTCTGTGCTTGCTGCCTGCACTGGCTCCTTAGCCTCGCAGGGGCCAAACAGGCCTCCAACACATTCCGCCTAATTGAAGTGGTAATTTCCTTTGGGGGTTTCACCCAAGTGCAGCCCTGGGAAAATTGTGGTGAAGAGCTTTCAGAGAGGAAGTGTTACCCTGGACTTCCCAGGGAGTTTTAACGACTGGGAACTTTCCCTTTGGCTTGATGAGCTGTTTGTAAGGGTGGTTAATTAACCAAGGCCACAGAACCTCAGAGTCTGATGCAGGTGGGCAGGGGGTGTGTCCGTTTGTTTTCTTCTCCTCCTGGAAGAGAAAAAGCTGAGGGCAGGGGAGATTTAAAATGAAGGGGGGAGATGGGGTGCCCCCTGGTGCCATATCTTCCTGGTGGTTTCTTCCTTTGAGCTTCCAATACATTTTCCTTCAATCTCCATTTAGCCATATAGGGAGCCCTGGTGGTTCAGTGGGTTATGCTTTGGTCTGCTCACTGTAAGGTCAGCAGTTCAAAACCACCAGGTACTACAGTCCTACTCTGCTTATGGCTCTCTTCTTCTGTAAATAATGATACTCCCGTGGTACTACAGTCCTACTCTGCTTATGGGGTCACTCTGAGCAGGGGTGACTCGATAGGGGTGCATTTGTTTTGTTTTTTTTGTGGGACAGCAATGAAGCATGCGTTAAGGGTGATGTGTGAGCCCGCTAGCCATTCGGAGGCAGAAAGATGTGGCAGTCAACCTCCATAAAGGCATATGCCACAACCTAAATCCATTGCCCCAGTACAGCTAGACCAGAGGTTGGCAAACTGCGTCTCTCGAGCCATCTGTGGCTCTTTCAGTGTGAGTGTGTGGCTCTGAAGTCACATTGAAAACAAGTGAAGGTTATTATTTCAGACCACGGCGATTTCATTTGTTTGGAAAGAAACCATATTTAAGGCTCTTGGGTGATTTTAAAGTTGTTAAGAGAGACAGGATGGGCTCAAGAGATTGCCGACCTCTGATTTAGGGTCCCCCTAGGATAAATTGACCAGACGTCCCGCTTTTTAACCATTTAACAACATCCCGTGGTGTTTTAAAATTAAAATAAATATAATACAATACTATTTTTGCGTACTATGAAAATTTTTGTTGATCCATATGGACCAAATTTTTAATCAAGTGTCCCCCCCCCCACTCCCCGGTCAATGGTGTCCCACTTAAAATCTGATCACTTTACCCTAGGAGCTAATAGGAGGGCCCCACATGGAAGCTGACTGCCACATCTTTCATTTTTGATCCACTGGACTGCCCATCATTCTGTTAGTCACTGAGCACTTCAACCCTGACCTGCAGGGTTCTTTCCCACAAAGCTGGGCAGTCTGTGGGGCAATTAATATGCCTACAGGATTGCTGTGAGTCTGACTCAGCACAAAGATTCTCCCCTCCATCACCCCCATTTTAGCCCCAGGGGTGAGATAGCGACTGAATTGCCTGGAAAATATTTCTTCATGTTGGGTCTAAACCCACCTTATAGTAGAACCCTGGACCTTGACATAAATCCTTCTAGAAGGAGCACTGAGATTTGATGTAGTTGAATTCCGAATCAATTTTTCCCATAAGAAATACCTGACAGTGGATTCATCCATTCTCGACCACCAAGTTTCTACCCTAACCGTGCCTTTTTATATAACACATTACACAGAATTGTCAAAGTAAATAAATTCAGAGTCAAATAATGTAAATAAGAAACATGACATTAAAAAAGTTTTTAACAGCTACTGGCCCATACCTTGAGATGGATGAGGATTTGGATCTGTGGACACAGATGTGGAGAGGAGGTCTGGGGAGAGAGTCAGTGTTTAGAAGGGGAATTCCTTCCCTAAAATCAACTGGTAGTTTCCTTCCAGGAATTTCCCCCCTTCTTTGCCTTTTTTTCACTCTTAAAAAAGTCTGTCTAGTGTGGTCTGCTGTTGGCATTTCCTTAACTGTGTTCTAAAAGGATTTACTAACTTACCAACATTATCGATTAACATGGTTAAAGTTTCCCATCATGATGATTCTCTTCAGAAACTCTTTCTTAGGACCCACTTTTAAAAAATCTAAAAACAGTACAAAAAGTCACAAAAACTAAGGAAATGATAGCAAAAGACTTGGAATATAGCAGCAAAGGCTTTAAATAGGGACTACAATGCCAACTAATGCCGAGTGACCACAACACGAACTGCTTTTGTTGACGGAACACCACATGTGTTGGATCGGATTCCTCTGTTTTGTTTGAGCTCCCATACAAAATTTTCCCGACATTTCCCCTTGAAATCTGATTATTGAGTGCTGATGTGGTGGAAATCCTGGGGTTCTACTGTACCTTGAATCTCTTAAGTGACTTCTAAAATAGACCCCCAGGGCTCCACCCCGACCTTCAGCATTGAAGTTGTGGAACCACCTCCTTGGACAATGATTAAACAAACCAAAGGTTAAGGCCTTCAGGTGGGCTCCATGTCTCCAATTTCAGTTCTGCGTGGCCTGCAGGACATTCCAGAGGGTTAGAAGGAACCAAAACCCCTCAAGAGACAACACAACGACAAAACTCTACCCCCACCCTCAAGAACAGCAGTGCTGAGAGACACAGAGCAGGGAACACAGGCTGATGCTTCTTTCTATTGAAAAACAAACCAACAAAGCTAGCACCTGGCCAGCCACCATGCCCTCAGTGCCCCCAACCCCCCAAAGAAGTGCCAAGTCAGACTCTCTCTTGAACTGGGGCTTCCCTGGGCGATACCAACTGCCATCAGGTTCAGCGGACAGTGAGGTTGGAAGTTTGAGTTCATTTTGATGTGCCTTAGAAAAGCCAGGTCATCCATTTTCAAAGATCAGATCACTTGAAAACCAAGACTTTGAATTGGCTCATTCTGGCCTGCCCTCAGAATTGCACTTCTCTCCCAGCGATCTCAGATCAAAATGTATACTTTCAATGAGATTCTGATATAGGTGTGAGAAACAGGTTCTTCTTGTCAATGGAGGTTTCCATTCAGTTTCCCTGAATCCGATTGAAACGCAACTTTTCAGCTGTGAGTGGAAATGGACTGAACACAGTGACACAGTGAGATCCAGGAGAGCACTAAGATTCAGGTGGTTATATTGCCTTCCAGTGCTGGTGGGTGGCTGCCTTTGAATGGTGACTGAGACCAGCCTAGTGCTGTTGCCAGAGCAACTAAAGCTGCTCTTCTCTGTGATCCCCATGGGAGGGCGATCTCAGAGTTAAACCAGGATCAGGTGTTTGGGCAAACAGAGCAGGAAGTCAACCTTATTGACCTATTTTCTTGCAACTCATGATCCTGAAGGAATGTTGAGGTAGGAGGCAACAGGAGATGGGAAGGGAAAACTTTTTTTATAGAAAACCAAACCACACTCATGCCATAGAGTTGATGCTGACTTTTAGGGACCCTATAAGACAGGGTGAAACGACTCCTGTAGATTCCCAAGACTGTTTGTAGTGTCTTAGAGTAGAAAGCACTCTTTCTTCCGTGGAGCAGCTGGTTCTCCCGTGGAGCAGCTGGTCATTTTCAACTACTGGCCTATGGTTAGCAGCCCCAGGTGTAATATAGAAAAGAGAGTGCCTTAAAATTGGGGGGAAACACTTTGAAACGAAAGGCTTTGAACGGTCACCAAAACCTTGACAGATTTTACCTAGGCATCAATGGGGAGAGGCCCGTAACTCTTTCAAACTTTGATTTGGACTCAAATGTTCAACCCTAACTGAGACTGGCCCTCCCAGGATGTCAGCGTCCTGGTCAACCTCAGTTCTTGTTCTTCATGTTTTCCATTCTGCTCTTGTACTCGTCCAGGAGACAATTGGGCCTTACTGTACGTGCAGCTGAATGGTTCCTTGTCTTCCTTGTGCAGAGCCCAGTAGCGCATAACACTAGATAGGACTAAAAGACTGGAGGTGGAAATTACTGGTGAAAAGACTTTCTGAATTATTATTTCAGGTTGCCAAGGTTAGACTCTGCAGGAGAGCTGAAAAGAATGGTATTAACCATATAAAATCACTGAAAGAGGAAGAGGCTTAGAATAAATGAACTACAGCCTCCCTTTTTGTATTAAGGTGTCTAGAGATAATATCTCAGGGTGATCAATTGAGAAATGGTGGCTAAGCCTCTTATCTTGATTTATAGAGGTAACTGCTGAAAGAACCCAAAACAAACAGTTAAAAGAGGTTGCATCTGAGAAGTGGGGTGGGGGTGGGGGATAGGAGTGGAGGCACTTAACAGAAGAGCAAGAGGCTGCTTGAGTTTCCTCAAGGTCTTTTGTTCTAGTTAATTGGTTCCCATGAACATGCAGTACTTTAGGAAAATTCTGATTATGATCACTATTTAAAGCAAGAAGCAAACAAAAAGTTCAGAGGGAGAAAGAAAAGTACCGGGTGGGGACATAACAGTGCCAAGAAATGATGTTTAAAAAGACACACCATCTTGACCCACACATTTACTGCAGCTGAGCCCCTCTTCAGCTGAGCAAGATCAATCAGAAACCAGACCCAAATTTGGCCACTCCACTCACTAGCCAGAAAACGACATTCAAACTCATTGCCACCAAATGGATCTGGACTCCGATTGACCCTAGAGGACAGGGGAGGACTGCCTCTGGGTTTCAGAGATTCGCTAGGGAAGCAGAACAGCCTAATGTGTAACCATCGCTCCACCGAGGACAGCAAACCAGTGCTTGAGGAGAATTTTGGTGCTCTTGGGAATGAAATTTCTTCCTGACATCTTCCTTAAGAGAAGAGGAAGAGCTGTGACTAACACCCTCAACAGTT
This sequence comes from Nesogale talazaci, assembly GCA_004026705.1. NCBI lineage: Eukaryota > Metazoa > Chordata > Mammalia > Afrosoricida > Tenrecidae > Nesogale > Nesogale talazaci. The sequence continues at coordinate 103,379 of PVJH01004902.1, read as the reverse complement.
GCTTTGCACTGTGAATCAAATGATGCTGTTCATGAGTCTTTTTCTCCTTATTTTTAAGAGATTCTTTTCCCAGGTTGCTGATATGACTCACTTCCTAGTAAAACCCAGATAAATAAAAGCATGGAATGCAACGCTCTGTTTGATTTAGGGACAGCTTTGAGAATTTTTGGTTCGCTAGGAATAGCTTTGTAATAGCAGAATCACTATTTACAATACAAGTACCTTCTAACATAAAAGTGACCACGCGTCCCGCTTTTTAACAATTTAACAACATTCCACGGTGTTTGAAAATAAATAAATTGCAATACTATTTTTGCGTTCTATGAAAAAATTTTTTGCTCCATATAGATCAAATTTTTAGTCCATAACCACCCTCCCCCCAACCCCCACCTCCAGTCATTGGTGTCCCGCTTAAAATCTGGTCACTTTATTCTAACAAGTACTTGCATGTGAAAAGAGATGCATGTACCCTAACCGTCAATTAAGCGGAGAGGACAGACACTTTGTGCGCTCTTATGCGATCTGTGCCTGCGAAAACATGAAGTCCTGTCTCTTGACTCCTCAATGTCAGGCTACCTCAATCTGTGGCCTTTGAGGTGAGCGATTTGTATTTCTGATGCTTCATCAATGCAATGCCTTGCACGGGAACACAATTTGATTTTTCACTTTAAAATTGTGACTTGTTTATGTTAGAAGTAATAGGTGCTTATGAGAAATGGAATGTACTAATAGAAAATGAATCCTAGCTATTACAGATGTTAACACTCTTAGCCACTTACTCGGTTTTTTCATATGCCTCAGAGATAGACTTAAAATGAAATAATATGGCCCACGCAGCTGTTTTTCAAATTTTACTTTATTGGGGGGTTTTTCCAGCTCGTATCACAATCCATACATATATCCATTGTGTCAAACACATCTGTACATATGTTTCCATCATGTTTTTCAAAATATTCTTTCTACTTGAGTCATTGGTATCAGTTCCTCATTTTTTTCTCTGCCCTCCCCTCTCTCCCTCCCCCATGAACACTTGACAATATTAAAATCATTCTTGTTTTTTATTCATGTCTTAAACCAGCTGCTGTCTCCCCTGGGAAGGGGGCCATATATTGATTATTGTGACCGGTTCCCCCTTCCTCCTCACTCCCAACCCCCACCTTCCCTTACCCTCTTTGTATCGCTATTCCTCTTATTGGTGCTGAGGGGTTTATCTGTCCTGAATTCCCTGAACACCCACAGTTTTTAAAACGGTTATTCTTTTTCATGGAGTCCCTTTTGGATACAAACAGCTACCTCATTCGGTGGATAATTGAAAGTTTGAAACTTGGAGCCCACCCAGCAGCACCTTGGAATAAAGGCCTGGCAATTTTCTTCCGAAAAAACAGCCATCGAAAGTACTTTGGAGCTGACTCCCACTGGGTCACGCACGGGGTTGCAGGAATCAGACCCGACTTGAAGGCAGCTGGTCCTGGCAGGAGCTTTCCTTTAACTAGGTACCGTAGCCTCTCTCTGGCCATGTCATTAATAATTAAAACAAAATACTAAAATTTAAAAATTTTTTTTCCAAACAATTTACCATTCATAGTTCAATTGCATCAAGCAGTGCTGTGCAATCACTACCACAATCAGTTCCCAAACATTTTCTTCCTTCTTGGACTCCTGTGGGATACAGAAAGGTCCCCCTCCCCCCCACCACCAGCTGGTCAGCCGCTTAGAAGTTTTCTTCCTGAGGGCATCATCAGTCACCCAGAGCAATCAGACTGTTGCCTGTCCCACCAGCCCACACCATGCTGACAAGGGCAGTGATTGAAGGAGAGCTCAGCTCAGGTCAAGCCAGTTCAAGAAGGACCAACGGTACTCAGCCGTCTTGAATCAAGTGTCCACCTGTCTTGTCACATGTGTACCCCTAGTCCCTCCCCTTTCTATTGCGTGTACTCCCCTGGCACATCCTCTTCCTGTGACGCATATGCCTATGGTCCAGCCCCTTCCCGTTACATATGTAATTACCTGTAATCAAGGGAGTTTGCATGCCCCCTAAAGATATATAAGCTTTGGTTAGAAGTATATTCCTCTCTCCCCTCCTCCCTCTCTCTGTGTGAACCTGGCTGCTGGGATTATCGGCTCCCAGAAGGTGGGCATGCTATCGTGACATGCGTCTGCCCCTATTCTCTATGACTTTACTGTACTCCTTATATATTATCACCGTACAGCTGCACTTACAGAGCATCCCAGAGGTTAGAGGCTACTTTACTCTGACAAACAGCTCTCTCTTAACCCCAAGCCCCCACCTCCTGTGTCATATCCCTTAGAAACCCTTATTCTAGTTGTTATCTCTATAGATTCACCTATCCTCGGTTTATATTACCCCCCCCCCCAGAAATACATAAGAGGGTCAAGAAGGCAGCTAAAAGTGACAAAATGCAGTGGTGATAAACCCCCATATGAACCCCCCCCCAAATATGAAACACCTGATTAACCACAAAGTGTATCAGAAGGGAGAGTGATAGGTTTTTAACAATTCAAGACAGATTTACCATTTTAATGTACTATAGTTATCTCTCCATTACTCACTGTTTGATAACCAGGTTATTCCCATCCCTCAGTTATGATTAGTGGGAAATCACCAGAGGCTTATTTCTTGTGTAGATCTTGTAAATGTATCTTGTAAATGTATGTCATCCACAGCCTTCTCTGCACCCCAGAATCTCACAATTTAAGCTCTGGTACTATTCCCTCCACTGGAGTTGGATGACATAATTTAGAATCCTTGAATCACGGATGTTGGTGTGCTTCATCCATCTGGGCTTAGTTGACCTCACTTAGAGGGATGCTTGTTTGAAAATAAGCCTAGAAGATCCCAGATACTGTTCTTTCTGATCGCCAGGCACCATAGGATTTCTTTTACCACACCACTTTGCTATGGCACTCATCATGCTTTTCCTCCACAAGGCTGAGTATATAGCAGGGGCATGTCCTTAGATAATTTTGGCAGAAGATCTCTTTCCTTCTTTTTGAAGTCTTCACAGCCCACTTCAACTAATTCACTAACTTAACTATTCCATTTTTTAAAAAATGCTGCAGAAACTAGAATTAAAGGATCAGACTGTTACATTCCTAAAAATGCCACTTCCCCAAACAAAAATGTGAGACAATAGAAAGTGATTCTAAATAGAACAGAAAATTTTTTGACATATTTGGATATCATTTTAAGGCTACTGCTAGCTTCCCAGATGGGTGACACTTCCTCTGAGTTTCAAGAGAGAGATTTCATGATGAAAATTAGAGGTTTTCTTAAAATGTCTTCAAGAATTGACTATAGAACCTCATATAGTCTCATTCTGCTTCATGCTTCTAATGCTATTATGGAGATGAATGCTGAACTCACGTGGGCTTGCAAGAACTCAATTTTCCTCTTATGTTAACACTAAGAGGGGGAGGATGTATGTCATCCTCTGGTTTGTGGGCACGCCAGTGAAGTGGTTTTCAAGTTTCCCCACGAATCCTTGTTATTTTGTAAGCTGGACTGAAATCCTTAATTTCCATCATTCAGTCCTGTAAATTTTCCTTTAAATTTCCAGAAAAACACTACCAGTGATGAATGTTCTCATTTAAGAGATTTTGCTTCAGACAGCTCCCTAAATTTGTCATCAGCTAGTTTGTCTCCATGAGGCTATCCAACAGAAACGTAAGGACAGTGAACAAAGGAAAACTACTCCATTGACTCAGAATGTTCCTATAAACAGTCCTTAGCAGAATACATATAGAAATGTATGCATTTACTTCTATATGTAGATAATACCTTCTTCTGGCAAAAGTGTGTGTGGATTCTAGTGTTTTGAGAAGGTGCTCTGGTGGTGTCATGGTTAGAAGTAGGGCTGCAATCCTCAAGGTTGGCAGTTGGAAACCACCAGTAGCTCCCTGGGAGAAAGATTGGACTTTCTATTCCTGTACACTGACTTTCTACTCCTGTACACGGTTACAGTCTTAGAAACCCACAGCGAGGCCGATGTGAGTCCGCATGGATTCAATGGCAGTGAATGAGTTGAATTTATAAAAGAGATCTAAGTATGTCAATGTACCCTAAAAAAAAACCCAACCAAACAAAATGAAAACAATAGAAAAACACCACCATGCAGAGGATTCCGACTCTGAGTGACCCTATGTAGGTGAGAGTGGCTTGTGTGTTAGAACCACCCACCTTGCGGCTAACACTTACCTGACAGTGCCCCAGGGGACCTTTAACACCAGCCCCCTCCGGTGTTCTGCAAAGACCACAAGAGCATCCAGGGCTTCTGGGCTTGCACTGCTGCTCCCAGAAGGACTTCAGCTGTCCAGTGTTCAGTGCATCCCTCCTATCCTGAAAGCCATGACTTCTGTCAATGTGGCCATCAACAGAAAGTTCTGGCACTCTCAGAGAAAGCCCTCCTGATCACACTGAGTGCTTTGCAGGAGCACACGCCCACACACAGCTTTCTCACCAACAGCACTGGAATTGTTGGGGCACTTCCTGTGACAGCACTCTCACTTCTCACACAAGCCTGGGAAGAGGCGCATAGGTCTACACTCTCTGGGGGCACACCCTGGCTTTTCCTACAGGGTGTCCCAAGGGCCTGCTCGGGCCTGGTTGCTGTCTGGATGTGGTTGGGAGAGGTTTTCCAGGGCACCGAGTGCTCTCCAGTGTGGGATTGTAGAAATAATTGCCGAAAGGGAAACGCAAGGAGGGGCTGTAGCTGATTTGAGTCTAAGCCTCGCCATGCAGGTGTCTTGTGTCTTCACTTTCTTTAGACTTAACCCTTAGAGGTCACCTGTTGGCAAGACAGAAGAAGGGCCGTGAAGAAGACGGAGGGCCACAGCGGCTGTCACAATGGGTTCAAATGTAACAATTGCGAGGATGGTTCAGGACAAGGCGGTGTTTCATTCTCTTAGATGCAGGATCACTCAGAGTCAGAGTCTGCTCGAGGCGTCTAACGCCAACTTCTGAGGTCCAGGCCTGTGGATCCTTTGAGGCCTCAACCCGGTGAAGGCCTCCATGTCCAACATTTGCTGCATGCCCTTGAGAAAGTGGTATCCTGTCATCACCATGCCTCAGTCACCTTGGTCACACATCCGGAGTCTGGCTTGGACACTGCCCCGAGTCTGTGCTGACTCCGAGCAGCTCCCTCTGGGATTGAGGGAAGTAGAAAACCCGTCTTTCTCCACAGAGCAGCTGGTGGTTTTCGAACCACCTGTCAATCACCCAGGATGGCAGCCCCACATGTCACCACTACCTGCCAGAGCTCCGTCCAGAGGCAGAGTTGTGAATCCAGCCCTTTCCTTCAGGGTCGCTGGCTACACCACCAGCTCTGTGCACTCAGCTCTCAGGCCTGCCTCGAGTTGGGCTATTCATCTGGCTCACACTCAAGGTGAGATGTGATACAATAGTGATTGTCTCTGGGCCTGGCCTGCTGGCTGGCAAGGCCCATTCCCCAGGGTGTCTTCTGTGAGCACACTTCAAAATGCGGCCTAACACACATGCTGATCCCAGGGAGCCTTTTGTAAAACCAAACACAAGGACCTAAAAAAAAAAGAGGAAAGTCTCTCTCATTTTTATGGTGTTCCTGACCATTCCAAGAGACGTTTCCTTTCCTTTCAGGGAGATAAAGAGCCATACATTATGTGGGCAGAAGATGCTGTGTTCTGGTCAATAACGCAGGCCACAGAGGTCAATGGCTTGAAGCCAAGCCCGACTGAAAGCAGCCATAAATTTTCAAAGGTGGGGGAGGAAGATGTAGAGACCGAGGTACACTGGCTGCCAGAGGGAAAGGCCTCCGGCATAAATGGCCTCTGAAAAAGAAATGGAGTGTCAGTCCCATAAAATCCTACAGCAGTCTATACAGGGTCCCTGGAATGGGCAGAATTTTGCCCACCCAAGTTTTACGGCACAGCAGAGTCAAATAATAATAATAAAAAGATCTGAAAATAAATCCCCAAAGCAGTCCAGTCCCTGAGGATTGAAACCTGAAGCCATAGCCTTCCCTGGTTTTCCGATTCATCAGCGTCTTCAGGGTTGGCTGGTGGACTCCAGACGTGGCGGCTCAGCCCTGCGAAGTCTCCATGCTGTCTGGGCAACGCTCAGTTCACTGCTCCCCTTCAGACTGCTTTAGGATCCACTTCAGGGGTGATTGTGGAGGTGGATGCCATGCATTCAAACTACCCACCTTCCCCCAATACTTTTTAAAAGTCCCCAGGTTCATTTGCCAGACGCGGCAGTTTAGAAGTATGAGTGTGTGTGTGTGTGTGTGTGTGTGTGTGCGTGTGTAAAGAAACATGGCTGGGTTGGAATATCCATCATACTGCATTTATAATCTCACATGCACTAGAAATGCAGGGTGAAGGACAAAAATGGCCAACTCTATTGTGCCTAACAAAATCTCCAATGACTATACCATCCAATGAATATACTTGCCATCAAGGTTTCAGGCACACTCAACATAAAGACACTAACCAGGAATCATTTCTGAGAAGTTCAACTCCACCTGTGGTACTCTGAATGTGTATCTATACATATTTATGTGTACAATAAAGATTTCCCTCAAAAGATAAAATATGAAAGTGTAGTCTTTTTAAAAAACAAATTACTTTGGAGGCATAAAGAAATCAGATTAAATGCTTAGTTTACTACTATAGATCATCCATTTTGGTGGGTATTTTGCAAGCCCTGAAGAGTTTTCAAAGCCTAATGCATACATGATCCCATCTTACCAAACTTCTGAGAAACTTAGACTTAGTGAGAGCTAATCTTTTAGTTTGTATTTATTTTGGAATTATGGCAAACCCTAATATTGCACTTGTATATGGCTCAGGCTACACTAAGGATGTGACAAGATTCTTCCAACAAGTCTGAGGGACACAGGTACAATATGCTGTCTTACAGATGCGTATACTGAGGCACAGAGAGGGTAAGTCACTTTTCCAAGGTCACACAGCTAGTCTGTGACTGATTTGCATTGAGTCAGATGATCTGGCTTCAGTGTCCCAGCTCTCAGCCATCAGATCGCTGTAGGTGTTCTGAATCCAGTGTTGCCTCCTCCATCAGACAGCATGGATTTTAGTGGAAGCTCCATCTCAAATCACAGTCCAGACTCTGGGCATATTTCTTTCAACTGAGAAAGAAGAGGAGACTTCATAGGGAAAAGGCGAGGACAGGTTCACATGGCTACACAGTGAATTGCATTTTAAATTTAACCTAGCTCATAAAATCCCTTTATCAGCTGAATATTGAGAAGTAAGAAGATGCTTATAACACATCATCAGCAGAACCTTAAGGGCACCATGTACATCCATGTGAATCTGTACTCAGGAAGATATCATCTCAAAAAGAAAACCCCCCTATGAACTTCCACAAGTAATTTCAACCTAAGAGAATCCGAAGTCCTTTGTGTTGCCAGATCCAGGGCCCTCTCACTCCGGATGTTTATGGCATAATGTACAGGACTGATGGGCCCAGCGGATGTAGCAGCCGTCAGTCACAATCATTGTCTTGCTCATTGTTAGATGGAAAGATGCATTTTCCTGAGAAGTCCAGAAACCAACATCAGCGAGTGCATTAGAATTTTAACGAGGTTCTTTCTAGAAGCTGAAGGAACTGTGGTCATCTCCATGTCTTGAGGGTCCTGAAATATAAGAGAGTGTTTAGGAGAGAGGGAGGAGCCAGGAGGGAGAGGCAAAGAGGAAGAGCTGATGCCGAGGGCTCAGCGGTGTTTTGAGAATGATGGTGGCAGCAGGTGTAAGAAGGTGCTTGACACACTATAGCTATGTATGGATTGTGATAAGCATCGCACAAGTCCCTAGTAAAATTATTAAAAAAAGGAGTGACTAAATAAGGTAACAACAATTATGGTATACAGCATAGTACTCTGACCCCCCTCCCCACCCCAATGCAAGGCACTGCAAATGTGCCTGGTTACAAAATAATTACAGGATATATAAAAATATTAATTTATAGTATTCCACGGGGGCCTGCTCCATGAATGGGGCACTCATTTAAAGTTGTGTGATGAATGCCTTCTCTCACTGTATGAAAAAGAACCATTAAACCCAGGCTTTCACATACTCACCCCTAATTGCTTTCTACCCTGGAAGAATTTCTTTCGGAGTCGACTGTTCTAGCCATCTTTTATAAGCTGTTCCCAGAGGGAAGTTGAGAGAGGAAGAACTATTCATTTTCATTACTCTCCTCTGTCCCTTTTCATTACTTCTCCTTTTTACTGTGGTCCGAGCCATTTTCTTGTATTGTTTTAGAGTAGTCACCATGCTTTTGAGCCCTCCAGTGGACCAAAATACACCATCAGTGGCAGGCAGGCTCATGTGGGAAGAAGCCTGGGGAGAGCAGTTGTATCTTTGAGATTGTTTCCTAGAACACTTTGCAGGTAATTCACACCTAGGTTTTTGTTTTGTTTTGGCTGACCAAACACACAGAATGGCATTATTTCAAAATCTCAGATTTTTTTTTATTTGTTTGTGGTTTTTTTTTTTGTATCTCAACTACAAAAGATACTACCTTTTGCTGGGAGCCTTTAAAAAGATATTTAGTGATTTTTGTCTACTGACATTTGAAAGCTTCTATAACTTGTCGATTCAGTCATCCAAAATGTCTGTTGATGCACTATTTGGTTTGCGACATCAAATGAGAAACCAGCTGTATAAAATGAAATTAACAATAATAACAACAAACTCTGTTCTCAAGGAGTTTAATTCCAAAGCTACAATTTTTTTTTATCAATTTAAACATCAGATTTTTTTCAAAGACAGGTGAAGGAAAGGGGTGAATTTGCACTTCCAAACTACTTCCAAACGAGGTCGTCATCCTGGTCTGAAAAAACCTTTAATGTAGAATATGATCTTGTAACGAACACAAATGTAGTTCAAGATAAAAATGAAATTTTCCACTTGTGTTACCCCTTTGCAGCATCAACCAAAAGAGAGTTTGTGCCTTTTCTGAAATGTTGATGTCTCTTTATCATTATTTATGCATAAGGCATGATGCTTACTCCAGGGTAATTGCTATCCAGGATCATCTCTGGAGGATAGGAGGACTTAGAAGCTAGAAAACGGTTTTATTTATATTTGTTGTTATTCATTTGTTCATAAGTCTTTGTGTGCATCTACTGTATAAACAGGACAAGTACATGAGGGTACCATATTTTTTGGACCATAAGATGCACCTGACCATAAGATACACCCAGTTTTTTTGGGGGGGGCATCACTGCCCTCTGGTGGTGGGAGTAGGAGGCCCAGCCTTTCCTCCTGTGGAACCGCTGCTGGAATTGAACCTCCATCCCAGTGGGCCGCAGTCCCCCGCACAACCACTACGCCACCGGGGCTCAGCCCAAAAGGCCCGTGTAATTTTTAGAGCTGGAAAACAAGAAAAAGTATTCTCAAGCCAACAGTAACAGTATATGAAGACATTTATTAAAATAAAGCAAAATATGGTAATATTAAAAGCATAAATTCAACAGTGGTGTAAGAACCATCATCACTTTTATTAACAAATGAGGGGAGGTGTGCACTGTGCTGGTCATGTGACCTGACTGACACTGAGACTCCAGGAGGTGAGACTTTCCCCCAAACACACAGCAATCCACAGCATGCAAACAACAGGGACAATAAGCGGGCTCATGGGATCATAAACAAATGTTCTGGGGTACCACATCTTTGGACCATAAGACGCACCCTCATCACCCCCCTTTTGGGGTGAAAAGTGTATCTTACGATCTGTCATACGGTAAGCCACACATTTTTGCTGCTAGGATTCCAGGTCAGAAATGTTTGTGTTCATTCCCCATGAAATGTGTTGAAACGGACCACTGTGATCAGACAAATCGTCTCAGTAATGCATTGGTCTTTGTCTTGCCTTGAGTGCCTTTTAAAAAAATGCACCGATTGAAATCCAATCAGTAACTACTGAGGGGATCTGAAACTTAAACTCAAGGCAGAAATCTCAGCTTACGAGTTTATAGGGTGATTAGGGTTAGAACTAGGAAAAAAAGCTTATAGGGACTATGACTTCGGATCCCAAATCAATAAACGTGATAGGTTTTTCCCCCCAAAGGATACTGGATGGTGATGGAAGCTTTTTGAATGCCAGTGTTTTTAAAGAATATTGACAGAACATGGTTTGCCAGAAGGATAAGTACTTGAGCCTTGGAAGAAATAAAGCCAGAATGCTGCCCCCTTGAGCGGAGAACGGCATGACTTGATCTTAGGCGCTTTGGGTGTGCCATCAGGACACCGTGCTCGGTAAAGCAGAGTTGGTGAAAAAGAGCAGCCCCTCATGGGATGGATGGACATAGCGGATGCCTCAATGGACTCAGCCCTAACAATTGTGAGGATGGTGCAGACGGGGCAGTGTTCCGTTCTGCTGTGCACAGGGCCGCTACGAGGCAGAACGGACGTGATGGCCCATAACCATCATAAAGAAGTGCTACGAAAACTGAAAATTGTACTGCTGAGTAAAAGGCCAGGGAGGTCACACCAAAGTTGTTTTTTTGTCCCCCCATCACACTATCACACTTCTAGATTAGTAAGGATTGTCTTGGGAGAATTTCCATGGCAACTCTTATCCCAGTATTTTGACAGCTCTACGCTAGTCCTTTCAGGCCTCTTTCCTTCCCCCCAAATGAAAGAACATTTCAATGAACACCATCTGAGTATCCTGAAGGCGCCAAAATTGTACTGTAAATAAAATTGTATTGTAAATAAAAGAGCCCAGGTATTTTTGAGAAAGGGTTAAACCAACCCAAACTCACTGCTGACTCATAGCAAACCCTTGTGGGTTTCTGAGAACGTAACTGCTTACAAGAGTGGAAAGTCGGGTTGAACCCCAGTGGTGTAGTGGTTGTGTGCAGGACGGTGGTGCACAGGGTTGATGGTTCAAATCCAGCAGCAGCTCTCCAGGAGCAACTCCCACCAAGGCAATGATTGCCACAAAAAAAGAGTAGAAATCCCAGTCTTTCTCCTGCAGAGCCGTTGCTGGTCTTGAACTGTCAACCTTGTAGATCACAGTCCAGAGTCTAATCACTACAGTACCAGGGCTCTATATAATAGTGTAAATACACACACCTATGCAGACACACACATTTATGGTATATAATAGCTACAATGCCATTCTAAATGGCCTTTTGTTCTTGTTACAAGAACAAAAGGCCATTTAGAATTGCAGGACTTAAGGGGCCTTTAGTCAGATTTCCATTCAGAGAACAGATGATTCCATTTCTGTTTGTTCTGCCCCAACATGCACCCTCCATAATCTCTTTATGGATAAACTCATCTTTTTCTCACGTGTCCTTTTTGTGCACATAGTGGGTTCCGATCAATCAAACCATACACATCTGGCTTAGCTGCATTTCTTTGAATTAAAGAATCGGGACACCCAAATCCGAAAAGAACCATGCTCTGCACAGCATTTAGTTGTCACAAACAGGCATAAAAGACATTAAATTGCAGACCTGGCTGGGACCATTTTTCTAGCAATTTCTTGGAATCGGAGACAAGATGCCTTTGCTTTATAAAGAAAATGAGAGGAGCTGGACGAGGCTCTTGTAACACAGAAGCAGGTGGAAGGAGGGTAGAAGTGAAAGGAGAGGGGTAGGGGGAGCGACGGGAAGCATAGCGGGTCTGTGGAAATGAACTGGCTTCTTTCCTGTGAGGACAATTACCTGGTCTCCACAGCTGTTCACTGCACTAACCCCCCCTCCCCACCCCAAGCATCTCACATCCAGGTTCCCTCTTTTCTTTCCCATGCTCATTGCTGGTTCAAGCTGAAAGGGAAAGGAGGGATTGTCCCCTGGCTGCAAAGGCCTAAACCACAGAAATGAGGCCTCTGTTTGTGAAAGGCTTAGCAAATGACCGACACTTCCTCGGCACATATCAGATGCCCTCGACAACCCGGATTCCCTAATGCTTAACTATTTGTGGATATCTGCTCCTCTCATTGCTGTGTGAGCAGACTGGTTCGATCCATTCTTCCCTTGGAGCACTGGGGCATGTGGGAGAATCCATCTTTTTCTAAAGGTGGACTGCTGGATGCCCTCCCTACCGAAAGTACCCTGGCGTGGAGGGAGTGCTTTCGATCTGGAAACCACCCCACAGGAAGTGAGATCTCCATCCTCAGGTCCCAATCCATTTCAAAAGGGAGAGGCTCAGGGCTTTGGATTTCGCTGTGAAGGAGAAAAGGAGTTATGTGTCCTCACCACCCCCTCCTCCCTGAACCACCCTTTCATGGTACATCGCTGGCCACCAGCAAAGATCGTCATCCCATCAGTCAGGCCATCCTCTCTCTCCCAGTAAGGCTGGTAAGTAAAGCTATTTAGTAGTCTAAGTGGGCACCTAATTAATGAGCTTGGTTCCTGCCCGACATGGGCTCATTTTTAGACCTCTGCTCTTCATTTAGCCACGGGTGACCAAAGCATCATAGTTTCAACTAAGTGTGCTCAGTGATTCGACGGGCCCGAGTTCCCCCCTATCTTCATCATGTCCCCCTGGAGCAGCGCCGTCAGCACCAGCAGGGGTTTATGTGGTGTGAGGCGAGATTTCTCTGATCCAGCCTGAATCTAACCGGAGGCTTTACAAAGACAAATGACAGCAAAGCGCTAGCTCCACACTTTCCAAAGATCTATTTGGCTTGAACCGTAAATCAGCTTCGGGGTCTGAAGTGCAGACAGTTTCCCGACAGACAAGGGCATCTCCAGAGCTACTGAGACAACCTGGGCTGAAGAACAGTGGCCCACCCTTGCCAGCAGATGCCAGCACTTGCTTTCCTTGGCTAAGAGAGGGCCCGCCCAAGGTTCTGGTCTGTGTGCTACATCTTCCGAGATTGTTAACTGAAGGCAGATGCAAAAAAAAAGAAAAAAGAAAAAGAAAACAAAAGATGGTTCCCTCTCTGCTTTGGGTTCTTTCCCACCTACTCAAAAGGAAAGTGCCGGGCGAGCTTTCTGCTGTGTCCTGGTTCTTCTGCTGCATTTTTGTGTGAATGTGTGGTTGGCTCATAGACTGCTGGCCTCTCCCCACGTCAAACTTGTTTTCCGATCTCCAATAGGCCAGGGCGGGGTGGTTACTAATTTTAATGCATTCTCATAAATGGCAAGCTCCCATAAGTGTTTAATAATGGTGACAGCTTTGCAAATACTGTAACCTATGTAACTTGGACTGGGTCAATACGCGGTGGGGGAAGCAGGCTGTGAGATGGTCGAGCTGTTCATTTGATCTGTCTTTAGCATCAATCAGCCTGGCCAATCGAGCCTGCAGTGATACTCGCTGATTATCGAGAAAGCGAAAACAAATGGATTGGCCATGCTCTCTGCCAAGGTCCATTCAAATTGGTACAACCTCTGTCGATATGCAGATGCCAACTTTGGGAATCCAACTCTTAGAATTAGCTCCTGTGTCTCCCTAAAAGGAAAGGTACACTTTGCTGCCTCCCACCCCACCCTCCAAAGATCACTCCCATTAATTCCCATGTACTTTGTTGTGCAGATATTGAAGAATAACCCATTTCAGAAAACCAAACTTTCTAGGTGTTGGTGTCAGGGGCACTGATGATGTCTATCTAAAAACACGCTTCTCTTCTTCTTCTTTCCCGGGGCATCTTCAGCTTTGGTGCCTTGTTCAAAAGCATGCACACAGAGCAATGGTCTCAACCATATTTCACAACTGTGAAGATAAATCATGCAAAAAAATGAGATCGAGGTGTACAGGATGTCTGAGTCCCCTTTCTGACCTTGCACAAGCGACTGGCTTAGAAGGCTTCCCAGCTCTTCCTTGCATTCTTGACTTTAGACCAGCCCATCCATGACTGCTGGATTGGATAAGTACATTGTGGGGGCTGCCTAATCTAAATGTCTCCAATTTGCTAGGTTTAGGCCAAGATGGTGCACTCATATAGAGGCAGTCTCCTTGTCTTTGCCTAAGCTTGATCACATCTACAGATCACATCTACAAAGATGACTGAATGACTTTCTCAAATGACTTCCCTGGTTGTAATAGAGATAAGAGAGCAAACATGATTTTTATTAACAATTCTAGTTAGAAAGAAAAGAGGAGAGTTTAAGGAAACAAAAAATATTCCAAGACAGTATTTCCAACCTCACAGAGTTTCCTTATGGATCAGGAAAGGGTTGCACAACAGAGGGGACGCTAATGAGATATAGCCAAGGTGAAGGGGAGATCCGGATGGTCAAAATGCTTTCCCACCACATGGTAAGTCTGAACCCTTTAGAAAAATGCACACATACAGAATTAGGGAACTGTAATTCATCCTAAGCTATGGACAATCTTCTAGGTATGCAAGAATTGACTTTCCCTTTCTACTTTATATACACATCTCTCTCTATATATATTTTTTCTCTAGCTGCAAAGGAACTTGGGTTCAGGTGCAGCAGAAGGTGATAGGGGGAAATGGAAGATAATATGCTTGATCTCACTAAGAAGAGATAATATGATGGTTTGAAATTATCACTTTCAAACTTATTGTGGCAGACAATTAGTTCCCACCCCTTTGCTTTCTTGACTCCCTTTTACATAACAGCTTGTCCTATGTTTTAGCTAGGTGCTGCTCCATTGGGAGGGTGTCTTCTTGCTCTGAAACATGACCCCATAACTAAGTTTTGCTAATGAGAAGTGTGCCGAAGTGATGCGTAAGTTCTGGGTCAGGTCCTTTAGAGGACGCTGTTTGGTCACCACTTTCTCTTACCCAATACCTACAATGTCGGTGTGATGAGCATGATTCATTCTGACCATTCAGGTGAGGGAAACCTCTTGAGAATGATGAAAAGATAAGGAGGAAGCTGAATACTTGGCTACTTGGCAGAACAGAGTCACCCTTGTCGCTGGATCATCTAAAGACTTAGATGTTTATGAGAGTGGTTCTATAGTAAAACGCCTTGCTTCCCAAAGAATGGTACTCAGACCAATGAGGGCAGCCCCTGTAAGCATGTTGGAAATGCCAAATTTCAGGCTGTCCCACCAATATTCACAGACGATTTCCATACACACTAAAATTTGAGAAGCATGGGTGCAGTGGTTGAAAGCATAGATTATAAAGCCAGGTTGTTCGGGTTCAAATACAAACTTGTGACTTAATTAGTTGTGCAATGTTGGACAAGTTATTAAAACTTTGACACAGGTTCCTCATGGGTAAATGGGGGAAGACTAATGGTACTAACACCTTCCCTCAGGAACTCTGGTGTTGGGCAGTTCACCAAGGGCAGCAGTTTGAACCCACCAGCACTCCAGAGCAGAAAGAGGAGGCTTTCTATTCCTGTAAAGATCGGCAGTCTTGAAAACCCACAGGGGCAATTTTATTCTGTCCTACAGGTTTGCGATGAAACAGAATCATTTGGATGGCAGTGAGTGTTTTTAGGGTTTTTAACTCCTTTACTTCCAGAGTTGTTGGAGCATATCAGTTATTATATGAAGAGACTGGTGCAGGCTTACCAGTAAGGGCTTTATATTCCTACTAGGTTTTCTCTAAGCCACTACTATTTGGTCTCTGATAATGTTTTCACACTAATAGCTCTATAAATTTACCTACTGTTAACACAATGGAGCTGGGGGAATGCTTGAAGAGTGTGTCAATTCGTATAACTAGAACAATGATACATCTTAGCTTTTTAACGAAAATTTTACAGTAAAATTAATCCATACTGAAGAAATAAGTATGTGCACCTCCTATCTGTCCAACATCCTTCTAGATAATGAGGAATTTATCTGTGAAGTAATCTGGCAAACATACTTGTCCTCATGAAGTTTATATTCTATTAGACGTGGGGGCAGGCAATGGGGTGGAGAGGGAGATGATCAAGTTTGGGCCAGACTATATTTCTGATTAGTGGTTTGGAATATTTAAACATCATAACAATAAGAATTGAAAAGACATAGAAACCTACCGGGACCTCCTGGGATTGTGGTTACTACAAATTCTGTCTAAGACAAGCAAGTGTTTGATTACCACGTAGATTTTGTACTCATGGGTGATCTCTATTCAAATCAAAGCAAAACCAGATGTATGATAGAAGTCAAAAGGCTATAATAAACCAGAAATATATTGGAAGTCAAAAGGCTCTAAAAAGTGTGACTCTGGGAGGATTCCCCTGGATGAGGTCCCCAGTGCTGAAGAATAAACAGAGTACTCCTATGTGAGTTCATGAATGAGTCCCAACCAGGGGTGCCATTTACTTGTGGAGATGCTTGGCCGCAGGAGGTTATACAGATAAGTTTTTGTGAAGATTCAAAGTGTTCTGTCAATTAGTTCCCCATTAACTGCTTGATAGAATTGATCTGTGATAGCATAGGGGCCTGCATTTTTTTTCAACTCTGTGTTTGGGAAGACTTATCATCACAAATCCAGTATCTTTAATTCATATAGGATTAGTCAAGTTTTCTATTTCTTCTTGAGGCAGTTTTAGGAATTTCATTCTTCAACAAATTTGCCTATCCCATGTAAATTGTGAAATTAATTGCTCATTCTCTTCAGCAAGGGCCGCTGAGTCAGTTCTGACTTATGGAGGTGCTATGTATCCCAGAAGAAACTCTGCCCCATCCCACACTATCCTCACAATTGTCATCATGTTTGAGTCCACTGTGGTGGCACTGTGTCCATCGTCCTGTTGATGGTTTTCCTGCTTTCCTATTATTGACCTCTCCTCTATTAGGATCTTTAAGTCTCTCCTTTTATGGCTTGTATTAATCCTTTGGGTCATCCCTTGTTTCAATTTCTTTGAGTCATGGGAAATAGTCAATTAATATGGCCCTTCTAGCTATCATTCCTGATGTGATGTGTTATAACTATAGATTCTGTGCCTGTGGCAATAGTCCAGTTTGGAGGCAAGTTCTCTGTTAGAGGAGTAAGTCCTGGCTTTAGAGATTTGCGCCCAATCATATCCCTTGTTTCCTTGGGGGTACTATTAACATTACTTTTCATAGAAAGTATGACTCAAGACACCATCTTTTGATTTCTTTGGGGGATGTGGTTAATTAAAAGGCAAAAATCTAGCAAAGCCATGTGTGATCATCCATTGCCATCACAAAGCCATGTGTGAAGGGGTGTAGTGTATCCTGGCAATCAGGTTGCAGCTTGATGACCTCATTTGAAGGCATTAAGGAGGTAAATAGCTGGCTGGACACAGACACACTTCTTGTTACAGACATTACTGATGATGAGCCTGATGAAGCTACGCTGATGCATGCAGAGCCCTGAGAGCTGGAGAAATCACATAGAGACCCCTGTCAGTGCTGAGTGGTTTTTACTGCCACTGGATCCACATAACTTTCCACTGGCCTGTAATCTTCCTGCATTCAGCATTCTTGTGTGGTTGCATGTAGCTAAAGAGGTATTTATAGATTGCTATCGAACCTATGGGCTAATATCGGACTTATGGACTTGATCTGGACTGGGCTGGGGTGTTTTCTCAATATTCAATTGTTCTTGTATATAAAGTTCTTTTTTATACACATATGAGTGTCTATGGATTTGGCTCTCTAGTCTACTCTTAATACATAAGAACCATTTGAGACACACAGAGAAATCCCAAGACCCTCAAAAGAACATGTTTAAGATCTTGATTTGAAGTGGCAGAGACCACTGAGACTGAATGCACCAGAGACTAGGGCATGGAGACTCAGAGGAGCAGTGCTGAAATGATGGGGTCTCTTCTTATTAGGCTCAGACTTTGGGACTGTGAAAGAGAATGATAAGGTAGGCTTCCTTTCTGGCCCATAGAGGTGAAGGCCAAGGGACCATGTGGCTGAGAGGCTAAGGATAGGAGAGAGATGGGCTTCTGGCTGAGAAGAGTAGCTGTGAACTAATGACTGTATCCTTAGTGTTTATTGACCCTGATTTGTGGTAATCTATTAACTTCCCTAGTAAACTCCCTTAAGTATAGGTTTTGTCTGTCAGTTCTGTGTGGCCATTGCAATGAATTATCCACCCAGCATGGAAGTAGAATGTGATAGGAGAAATGGTTGGTGTTAGAGCAAGTCAAGAAGGAAGGAGATTAGAGGCAAGTCTGACCCCTGCTTCCTGGCAATCAGGAAGCTAGAAGAGGTCAGATATGGTGACTTATACCATTTAGTATAAGTCACACTCTAAGTTTGTCAATTTCACTGATCTTTCCTAGATCCAATTTTCTCTATTTTTGTCCATTCGCTAAGAAAGCAGCTCATGCAATTGAAAGTGAGTGTGGTGAAAAGGTGTTCACAAAACAGAGAATGGACAATGTTGTCCAAAGAATGCTTTTATGACAATTTGAAAGACATGAGTCTAGTTCTGGAAATCAAGAAGATGAGAGAGCAGTCAACCTCAAACCAAAACAGTGATGTTACTGATGAAGAAGGAGGAAGTCATGCAGGGATCATATACTTTGTGCTCTTAATTGGAGCATCTCTGAGACAGGCAGAATGGTTTCAATATTTATGTCAAGAAAAGGCATAAACCTGGGTTATCCCAGGCAATCAAGATACCTAAATATTTCCCTCATATCTAAATATATAGAGAATCTGTTCTTGCAACTTCAGAAGGACCACAAAATCATTTTTTTTCAAAATTAAAAGAAGCGTGTTTAAGGTGTTCAATTCTGAAAAATAATTCATCTTGTGGAACTTTAAATTATCACTTTTCACTGATGTTAAGGTGCATATAGTTTGGTGTCTCATGTTCATGCATCAGAATGCTCCCAACAATTACCAGCATGTCGTGGTTTCAATGGCTGTGTTGTTTGCCACATGGTGACATGCAAAATCATAACTGTAGAGTCAAAGGAGTCCTGGCATTTTGTTAAACTTCGCTCTACACCAGCTAGGTGACACTGAGCAAGAGACAGTCCCTCTGAGCTTCAGTTTCTGTGTTGGAAAAACACACATAAGGATAGGATACCTGCCTGATATATTTCACAGTGTCCTTATAACATCAAACACTCCTTATACGCATTGATTTTATGAGTCAGTTGAGATATATTATGAAGGTGTAAGATAAAATAAAATGTGTGTGAAGGTGTTTTGTCAAGTCTACAGGGGAACACAAATGTAAAAACTGCTCTTTGTGAGTCTTGAATGGTAAATACAGGCTAAACTATCCTCAGTATTGTATTTCACTATATCCAACCAGTATTTTTGAGTTCCTTCTTTTACACATGATCCTTTGGGGAAGAGTGTTAAAGTTATCCAAGTGCACTCTTACTCTAAAGGCAATATTTGTGTTGACTGCTACTTAAACAATCAAGGATCTGTGGCAAAGAATTAGAAATTAGTGTTCTAAGGAACTGTGGCCTTTTGGGGCCAGACCCACACTCTGTCTCCTGCTAACTCACCTCACATCAGAAATGTGCAAAGAAAAAAATGTGGGTGGCCCGATCTCCCAGGACTAAAGACAATATGGCACAGGAAGAATCAATGATGGAAAGAGGGGTGATATTGGAATGACAATGTTAGAAATGAAAAGGAATTGGTAGTTGGAAAATACAGCATTGGTGAAAGAAATGTTGCCAGAGACCAATAATTTATACATTGAAAATACATAAACAGTCACTAGACATGTGGCCTTTCCTAGATGAAACACAGAAATCAAATTGACTATATTTGTGTAAAAAATGAAAAGAGACACTAAATGCTATCAGTCAGAGCAAGATCAAGAGCTGGCTGCAGAACAGACCATCAACTGCTCATATGCAAGTTCAAGAAAATTAACACAAGTTCATATGAGCCAAAGTATGACCTTGAATACAGCCCTCCTAAATTTAGCGGCCATCAGAGATATAGATTTAATACATTGAATACATTGAACACTAATGACCTAAGGCCAGAAAAGTTGTGGGATATCATCACGCATACCATTTATGAAGATAGCAAAAAGTCATTAAAAGAAAAAACCAAGATGGATGTTCAAAAATATTCTGAAACTTGTTCTTGAATGTAAATTAGCTAAACCCAATGGGGCAAACAATACAGCAAAAAAGGTGAATATAAGAGTCCAAAGGGAAGCTGCCCCTCTCCCCAGGAAAAATTACTTTGAGGACAGCACTGAAGGTGCAGCTAGGGGAGAGGGACATGTCTGACCAGAGCACATGGGAGCAAATGAAGGGGGTGGAAGAGAGAGTGGAGTGCATCCTAGACCACCAAGCCTGGTAAGGAATGACCAAGGGTAACATAACCGAGAGAAATTACTGAAACCCAAATGAAGGCTGAGCATGACAGTAGGACAAGAGGAAAATAAAAGGAAATAGAAGAAAGAAATAGGAGGCAAAGGGGATTTATAGAGGTCTAAATACAGGCATGAACACAGGTAAATATATTTATATTTGATGATGGATCTATGTGCATATATTTATTGGTTCAGTATTAAGGCAGCAAATGGTCAATGGGCCTCCCTTAAAGTACTTCCCAATGCAAGAACACTTTGTTCTATTAAATTGGTACTCTTGGATGATCACCTTCCCGAGACGATCTCTGAAGACAAATGTGTGCATAAGCAAATGCGGTGAAGAAAGCTTATGGTGCCCATCCATCAAAAGATATATCTTTTGCATTCTTAAAAGCTTGAAGATAAACAAATAGCCATCAAGCTTAGAAGCAACAAATTTCACATGGAAGAAGCACATCAGCCTGTGTGACCATGAGTTGTCAAAGGGGATCAGGTATCATGTATCAAAGAACTAAAAATCATAACATTGTAAATGAGAGGAAGTACAGATTGGTGACCCAAAGCCCAGCTATAGGTAATGGAACATCCCTTTATAGAAGGGCTGAGGGGAGGAGATAAGCCAGTCAGGGTGCAATACAGCACGGATGAAACATACAACTTTCCTCTAGTTCCTAAATGCCCACTCCCCCCCACCCACTAACATGATCCCAATTCTACCTTACAAATCTGTCTAGACCAGAGAATGTACACTGGTACAGATAGGAACCAGAAACACAAGGAATCCATGACAGATGATCCCTTTAGGACCAGTAGTAAGAGTAGTGAGGGTAGGAGGGTAGAGGGAAGGTGGGGTAGAAGGGGGAAACTGATTATAAAGATCTACATATAATGTTCTCCATGGGGTATGGACAATAGGGAAGTGGGTGAAGGGAGACATTGGACAGTGTAAGATATGACAAAAGAATCATAATCTATAAATCATCAAGGGTTCATGAAGGAGTGGGGAATGGCCAGGGAGGGGAAAGAATGAGGAGCTGATATCAAGAGCTTAAGTAGAAAGAAAATGTTTTGAGACTGAAAGGACAACAAATATACAAATGTGCTTGACATACAATGGATGTATGGATTGTGAGAAGAGTTGTATGAACCCTCAATAAAATGATTAAAAAATTCCAAAGGGTGATTCAAGAAGACAAAGTATTAGAACGAAATGTGGAGCATGAAAATCAAAAGGGAAGGGCATGCTCAATGTTCTTCAAAATTACACCCCTGAAGAAAAAAATTCAAGCCTCGGGTCACAATATGAAAGCTTCTAAGGGGGGAAATATTGAATGATGCAGGAAAGATCAAAAGAATGTGGAAGGAATATGTAGTAACTTACCAAAAAGAATAGATTGATATTCAGCCATTTTAAGGAGATAGCATATGATCAAGAAGCAATGACACTGAGAGATGAAGTTGAAACCCTATGGAGAGTATTGACAAAAAGGAAGGCTCTAGGGATTGACAAATACTAATTGAGAAACTTCAGTAAACTGATTCAAGACTAGAAATGCTCACTCATCTATGTCAAGAAATTTGGAAGACACCTACTTTCTCCGACGAGGAGAGATCCCAATTTGTACCCATTCCAAAGAAAGCTGATCCAATAAAATGCAGCGATTGTCAAACAATTTCATTAATATCACATGCAAGTAAAAATTTACTGACAATAATTCAAAATTATTTCATCAGTCTATCAATGGAGGAGGGACCAGATGCAGAAGAGGATGTAGAAGGAAGAATATTACTGCTGATGTCAGGTGGACCTTGGCTGAAGGCAGAGAATACCGGAAAGAGTTTTGTCTGTGTTTTATTGACTCTGCAAAGGCATCTGTTGGTGTGGAATATAATAAATTAGGAATAACACTGTGAAGAATGAGAATTTCAGAGCGCCTACTTGTGCTCCTGCAGACCCTATCGTAGAACAAGAATAGCAAAGGGGGTGGTGTGTGATTTAAAATCGGGAAAGGTGTGCGTTGTTCTTTCACATACTTAATCTGTTGGCTGAGCAAACAATCTGAGAATTTGGACTACAGGACGGAGAACATGGTATCATGAGTGCAGGATGGATCATAAACAACCTGCCACAAGCAGCTGACACAGCCTTGTTTGCTGAAAATGAAGTGGTCTTGAAACACCGATAAAAAGCAAAGACTCTGATCTTCAGCCATCAACAATGACCTCTCGGCCTAAGGAAAAAAAAATCCTTGCAATTGGACCACTCAACTGCATTAGGGTAAGCAAAGAAAAAAAAACCCCGACATTGTCAAGGATTTCATTTTCCTTAGAACCTTCCTAGGATCGTGTTTTCCCTCCACTTTGAGGCCAGGGAAACTAAAATTCAGGAAGCTACCTAAAGAAAAAGAGCGTAGAGAGCACAACCCATCCAGCTCCACAGAAGACATGTCTGGGGGCAGTGCTTCCGTGAAGTCTGTAGCAAAGGCCAGCTCAGAGAGCAGTTCACATGCCACATCTGTTGTGAGGGTAATGGACTTCCTAACCTTCAAAAAGGTTAAATAACTTGCCAAAGTTTAGACTCTTAGTAAGTTAAGATCAGCTAATCCAGTTGTATACCATTTCCTTAAATAAATCTTTATATTTTCACAGAAAAAGCACTATGTGTTTATGAAGGAGAACCAGCTATTGTTAAAAACCCAAACATTGACCTGGTGGCAGCTGCTGTAGAGCTGTGGCATGGATAGAGCAAGGATTTTCAAGGGTTTTTTTGGCAAGCGCAACAAAACATGCACACTCAAGCCTTCCACCTTCAACCCCCAACAACTCATTCCCTCGCCATGCCTACATAGGCACGCAGTTAAAACCACAATCCTTCTAAGCAATGCTTACTGGTTCTCTGGGTAGCGTGTTTCCCTCCTTTTCTTCCCTCCTGTTCTATTCTGTCCAGTATTTCAAATATCTCTTAGAACTCACTTAAGTGGCCTCACTGAGCACCCATGGCTCAGGAGCTGCAATTTGAAAACCAACATGAAAATAGGCCCTTGTGGAGCCATGGTTAAGTGCTCTGCTGCTCAGCTACAGGTTGACAGTTCAAATCCACCCAGTGACTCCATTGGAAAAACACCTAGGGATCTTCCTCCCATAGGGGTTTCAGTGTAGAAACCCTGTTGAGGCAGTTTAACCCAGACACACAAGGTCTCTCGAAGGTGGAAACCAACTCAATAGCAACAAACAACAATAACAGTAATACAAAGAGCTTTTGATTCAGAGAGTTTGGGGGATGGAATCCTGAAGGCAAATAGCATCATCTACAGGACGTTACTCTCTTATCCATGAAACGGGGACTAATGATACCTTTTCCCAAGGGTAAAGTGAACTGTGAACGTAAGATGCTCCTTCTAATGCCTACTGAGACCATGGCGACAACTGGGTGACTTGGTGGTCAGTAGTGTAGAATATGGAGACTAGGTACTCTCTGTGTGGCTATCATCTCTCTGAGCTTTTACTCCTCCACAGAAATTAGAGGAGACAGTAATGGCGACTTCAGGGGGTTGTTGTGAAGAGTGTTTCCATCTAAGGAAAGTCCTTAGCATAGTGCTTAGCACATGCTCAATGAATTATTGACTGTACGAGCTGTTCAGCAAATCTCTCTATCATTATTGTCTACACCCCCTGCATGGTGGCCTTGCGTGTCTTAGATTAGGTGATCATGTCTATCTCAATGAGGTAAATGCTGATAAATCATTCCCTATAGGCTGGTTGAGAAGTTCTGGCTAACGTGCTTGGCAGCTAACCAAAAGGTTTGTGGTTTGAACCCACCAGCTGCTCTACAGAAGAGAGATGACTGTGGGGCCGTTCTAATTCGTCCTGCAGGGTCACTCTGTGTTGGAATGGACTCAGTAGCTATGGGTTCAATTTAGTTTTGTTTGAAGTTGGTTAAGAACCATCAGACAGTGAAATTCATGAATCCAAGTATATGTCAGACAAGCACTGCTATATTTATGTTGCTCACCAGCATTCCCTAGAGGCCAGATCAACCTTGGCCGCAGCAAAGGAAATGATTTTAGTGATGAAAGGTTTGATCCAAATTGGTTTCCCTTCTCCTGTTGTTTTTCAAAAGTAATTTTCACAAAACACCATCTCTGGCTTGAGGCTAACAGCCTCTTTTCAGTGAGGGAAAACAAACAAAAAGCCAAACGAGTAAAGGAAAAGACAAAGCCTAAAACATGACTGTACACAATAAAGAAGTGAGATATGGGATTAATTCTAGGTACGGCGAATGAGTAATCTTTAGGGGTTAGTAAAAGAATTCTATGGCATGACTACCCTCCTGAACATTTTCTTTATTACCGCTGGCCCCAAATAGTGACATCTCAGAACCACTCAGCCACTCTCATTGTCACCAAGTCCATGGCAATATATAGCAATCCTATTGGACAGATTAGACCTTTCCTGGTGGGTTTCCAAGACCATCTATTTTATGGAAGTACAAAGCCTCATAATGTTCTCAAGAAGCCACTGGGTGAATCAGAGTGCTGACTTTGGGGTTAACTTTTCAGCATAAAATGCAATCCTCCTCTCTCTCACTACTCTCTCCCTTTCCCGTTTTTCCATTTGGGCAAAGGCAGCTGCCATGCTGTGCAAAGCTCCTGGGGCAGCTGGAGAGGAATTGTAAAACCTCTGGCCAAGAGTCAGCTTGGAAGCCAACCCTTAACTCTTCAAAGGACTGCAGCTGCAGCCAAGTGCAAAGCTGCAACCTTGAGAACCACACTGGTACAGAACTACCTACCTGTGTGGCTGATTCTTAGAGAACTGTGGGAGAGCATAGATGCGGGCTGGTTTAAGTTATTAAGTTCAGGGGGTAATTTGTTTCAAAATAAGGTTAGGAAAGGAGCCCTGGCAGCATAGAAGGTTATAAGTTGGGCTGCTAACTGCATGGTCAATAGTTCAAGTCCACTAGCCATTCTAGAGGAGATGGATGAGGGGTTTTTTTTTTGTTCCTATAAAGTTATACAGACTTGAAAACTTAATGGGGCAGTTCTACTATGGTCACTATGAGTTGGAGTTGAATCCTTGGCCATGATGTTTTTTGGAGGAGAGGCTAGTGAGAAAGGCCTGATGATATATTTTAGCGAATGCATCAATAAAAACTCAGTGGATAACAAGGTCCTGTTGTGCATATAGACACCATAAGAAGGGGTGTCCACAGTGGTGGCTAATAACTATAACCATAACCCCAACCAAAAGCCCAGTGCCCCCGAGTTAATCTCAACTCATAGACAGTCTGTAGAACCAGTCGGAACAAACCTACATGTTATGAAAACCCACCAGAGTTCAAAGTTGGTACTGGAGAGCTTTCTTCAATGAAGTGGCTGGTGGTTTCAAACAGCCAACATTTTGGTTAGTAGCAGAGCACTTACCGTCTGTGCCATTAGGGTTTCTGTACAAGAAGAGGCAACTAATCCATCTTGCTACCCACAGCATGTCTGTGCTAGATCAGTCAGCAACTTATCCATTGAGTCTGTCATTCCTTTTATGGATTTGGTGGAATATCCCTTAGGTGCAGGCCCTGTTCCTGCTCTGGTGCTCACAGTCCAGTAGTGGATATGGTGCATGCCATAATTCAAGTACAAACTGTATTCTAAATGCTGTCATGTGATTTTTGATAAAGGAATTTGGGGACTCAGAAAAGGGGACAAGAAGTTCTGGCTTGGTCATCTGAAAGGATACACGGAAATGACACTTGACCTAATAATGGGCAACAAGAGGTGATGGCTTTAAAAAGTGTCAACTTGGGGCTGAACCCCAGTGGCGTAGTGGTTGTGTTCAGGACTGTGGCCCACTGGGTTGGCGGTTCAAATCCAGCAGCAGCTCTTCAGGAGCAAGGCTGGGCTTCCTACTCCCACCAGAGGGCAGTGATATCCCCAAAAAACAAACAAACAAACAAACAAAAAAACAAAAAAGTGTCAATTTGTCCAGGCTGAACTAGTTTCCCCAGAATGCCTTTTCTTCTATGTTTCTGGTTAGGGTGGGCCACAAGGGCGACTCCAACCATTTGGCCATTGTGCCATGTACACTTATTGTTGCCAATTTCTTAACTCATCTTTTTGGTGTGAAGTCTGCATTGTTCTATCGTCCTCTGGATTCCCCTTTGGCTTATTTGACTGACTGCTAGTCAGGTGGGTATGCTCAAACCAGAGATAAAGGGGCCTGGTTTCTTCAGTATACCGTCTCCTCCAAGGTGAGAGAAAACAAGAAAGGGCACAGATTCTGTCTTCAAGTGATTGACATATGGTCAGTCTTCTCTAGCTTGACCATAACCTCCCCTTCTTGGTTAATGGATTGTGAAATCCAGATTCCAGAGTCAGACATGGTGACAACAGCTTTTCAGAGATTACTTAACCAACCTCAATTGTGTAAGTCAATTAGCTGTGATGAACATTGGGTACCAGTTCCTGAAAAGAAAGCATTCAAGGAAGAAGGACTACCATAGGTAAAGGCATGGCAGGAAGAAGGTAGGAATAATAGGCACAATACTTCAGCACCAGTGCTGACTTATTAAAATGAATTATGTCTGACTCATCAATCGGAATGGCAACTGGCCTCAGCTGGGACCCATCAGAAGGCAACTGACTGTAGTACTAAACTAGGGTCTTGAAGGCCCTTTGCTGCACCACCCTGAGTTACTGGATAATGAGGGCTTTTGATGGTTAAGGAGACTCATTTGGGTGGAGAGGAGGGACTTGAGAGATGCAGCTAATTAGCAACTGATATAGAAATGTGGTATTTTGACAACTTGCATCATCATACCAGTGTGCTCTAGTTTAATGTCTTGTCTGAGGAAATGTGGGGAGTACGTGTGCAGGTGTGTGTATGTTTGAAGATGAAGTTGTTTAAAATAACTAGGACATTGGGTAGTTTGGTTTATAAATTTAGTTTTAAACCACAGTTCATCAGTTTAATGAAAGGGACTTTTGCCCATTGTCCTCTGTGGATGTAGCCAAAACAACTATTAAACATTTCTAAGAAGAAAAGTTTTTGTGCGCCCCTTATGGAAGAGCTCCGGACCCCTGGTGGCACAGTGGTTTATGCACTGGGCTGCTAACCACAAGGTCAGCAGATTGAATCAACTGGTTGCTCCAAGTAGAACTCTCTGCCTCTGTAAAGGTTGAGAACCTTAAAACCTAGGGGTAGGTCTACTCTCTCCTATAGAGGGCCTATGAGTTAGACTATACTAGACGGTAGTGAGTTTGGTGTTCAGTAAACCAAGCATTATAGGCAACCCCATCCCTTTACCAAAAGAGCTATCTGAATTGTAGGCTTCCTTCTGTCACTGAAACAGTGACTTAGGCAAGGTCTGGAGACAGAAAGGCACGAAATTATTTGTGCTTTTGATTCTGAAATGTTCTGGAGTACGCTGATGATTTTTATTTTCCTTTTCTTAATACGATAACCACTTGAGGTCAGGAGAAATTGCTGATGGCTCTTCTCAGTGTTTGGCAACTGCCACCAAAAGATTGGGTGGGGGCCTTACAAATTGGATGAGTAAAACACTACTGGAGAGGACTGGTCAGTTCTGTGATTCCTCTGGGTATGATAGAGTCAGAGAGAGAGAGAGAGAGAGAGAGAGAGAGAGAGAGAGAGAGAGAGAGAGAGACTCTTATGCTCATCCAGGGAGAAGAGCCACCAGTGACACTTGTAGGAGATCCCTGTCTGAAATGGTGGAAGGTAGCATAGACACCATGAGACTGGACAGAGGAGCAGCACCAAGACTGTGATGCTGTACAGCCAGCTTTCCAGTCCACAGAATAAGGCTGAAAGGCTGAAGGCCAGAGAAGGAGATGCCTGGTTGTAGGCAGAGAAGAGGGACTGCTATGGACAAAAGGCTGTCTCCTTAATGTTTTCTGATACTGTGATGAGTTCTGTAACAAGCCCTCATAATCATGAGCATTATCTGTGAGTTCTGTGATGTCATTGTGACAGATTATCGAACCTGGAAGGGAAGCAGAATGTTGAGGGAGGAATGGCTGGTGTCAGGATAAAGTGAAGAAGGATGGAGTGTGGAGAAGTCCTGACCTCCTCCTTGTGGTGATTGGTCTTTAGCTGGTGTGAAGCTGGGGTCTCTTTCTCCTTACTGAAACCGAGGAAGACAGATGTGGCCCTATGACATTTCTTCACCACTATGTCCTTGAGTGGGGTTAAGCACCTTCACAAGACCTCTTAAGAGTGTTGATAAGTAAGGATGTTATTTTGAGGACTAAGAGGCACCTGGCCTGAGACCTAGTATTGTCAATAGCCTTTTGTGCATGAGAAAGTTGGACACTGAATAAGGAAGACTGAAGAGGAATCTATGGTTTGAATTGTAGGGCTGGTGAACAATTTTAAAAGTACCGTGGACTGCCTGAAGGATAAACAAATTTACCTTGAATGAAGTGTGGCCAGAGTGCTCCTTAGAGGTAAGGATGGTGAGACTTGGTCTCACTTATTTTGGACATGTTGTCACCAGGCCCTGGAGAAGGACCTCAAGCTTGGTAAACCAGCGGGGCAGCAAAATAGAGGAAGACCCTCAAGAAGACAGATTGACACAGTGACTGCAACCATGAGCTCAAGTCCAGGGATACGTGTGAGGATGACATAGGGCAGTGTTTCGTTCTGTTGTGCGAAGGGTCGCTATGGGTCAGAACCCACTTGGTGGCACCTGAGAACAGCCACATACCCTTCAATCTGGAGTTAAGAAGCCTGCTTGCCTCAGCACCTCCTTGCCTCAGCACCAACCTCCTCGTCAATGGTAATTAATTGATAGGGAGTCTCACTGGTGCTGACAATGGTTAACAAAATGTTATGTCGTGCAAAAGGGAGGGATGAAAAGTCCATAGAACTGAGTCTATCCAGATGTAAGTCAAAAGGAAGGCCTGGTGATCTGTTTTTGAAAGCACTGGAAGCCCAGTGGAGTGCCAATCCTTTGGCAAACATGCAGACACGGGGAGTCAAAATCTAGTCCGTGGCAACTCTTTTTGTTCACCAGTTGCCATGTGGGTGTTGATCACTGCCCTGCTGCCTCAGGAGCCTCCCAGGATGGGGCTATCCTTCCTTTTATTGACTTGATCTCTTGGCAAGCAATCGGTTTACCTGCTACTCTGTTTACGTTACCCCTAGGCACCGAGCTCTGTACAAAGCAGGAGCCTAATAAATACTTAAAGAATCCTGTAGCAGATTGGTAAAATGTTCAACTCCAAATGAAAGTCAAACGATGCTATATGCTGCAATATTAAATGGTTGTCCCTTCCACTAGCATGAAGAAATTATGAGATATTGAGCTATACCCTGGGCTAACCACCAGGTCCACAGTTCGAAGCCACCCGCTGCTCCTCAGGAGAAAGATGGGGCTGTCTACTCCTGTAAGTATTTAGTCTCCAAAACTCCAAGGAGCAGTTCTGCTCTGCCTCTACGTCAGAACCAATTCAATGGCTGTCAGTGTTTGAGTTTGAAGAATGAACAGTTTGCTAAGAATTAAGAGCTGGACCCATCGAGTTGAATGTGTGTGCGTGTCAGCTTACTGAGGGAGTGGATGTGGTTAAGGAAGTTAAGGAAAGTAAGTGCTTTCTATACCAAGAGACCAGATTTGTTCATGTTAATGCTGGGAGCTGAGCTACTGAAAAATGGTTTAATAACAGCAGAACAATGTATGATGTATTCCAGGGAAAGAGAGGAGAGGGAAAATTCTCATCCTACCCTGCTTTGTATGCTTTACAAGGTCATGGAAAATGTACATGCTAATGTTTTTCACCCATGTGTGCCATAAACATACTCAAATTCAATTAAATGTATATGTATTTGCTAAATATGAAGACAAATCAAGCAGGAAGAATCTGAAACCTACTTCATTGTTTTTTGGGTTTTTTTTTTTAAATTCTTCCAGGCTTAAAATGGAAAATCTCCCTCATGGTAATTTCAAAAGGCTGATGATTTTTATTTTTTCATCGTCATCTCTGTTCAGCTTGATAATTTCGTCTACTCTCCATTGCTGAAAAGGAGAGAATTTGTATTCAAACTCCACAGTCTCAGCAATCATTTTCAGACACCATATCTACTTTTTATTCAGTTTTAGCTGCTGCTTTTTTAACCCTGGCCCCTCATTTTGCTGTGTTTAGTTTTCCCTATAGAATGTTCAACCTACCTTCCATTTCTTAGAAGGATCCAGTAGTGACATTCTCATTAGTGAGGATGATCTTAGAATGTGTCAAATTAAGTTTCACTGCCCTGACTTCAAAGACAAGAATATTTTAAGCATCTTAGGGTTGATTACCCTGGTTGTTTTACGGTGGTTTTGGTTTAGAATGTGAATTTCTTCTTAATGACAAATATCAATTTCTAAGAGCTTACCTAAAAGATATTAATTGGTCTAAGGATCTGAAGCATCCTTGGTATTTCTGCCTACTCATCCTTGAACAAGGCTGGCCTGTCATTTGAAACAAAGGGGTTTCCCTTCTGCAACAGTTTGTATGCACATCCTGGTATGGGCATGCACACACAGAGCTTCAACTCCTTTTTCTTTTCTTATTTTATTCTTATTCTGGAAGCTCCCTTAAAAATTGTTCACCGTGAGTGATCCTGCTGGGATCTGGAATACAGATCCACAGCTTTCAACATCATAATGCACAGGTCATAATAATACGAAGAACTGCTAGATGAGTGGGAATCTACTACATATACATATGTGGACAATTATAGACATATAATTGATGATAATTGTATCTACTTACTAGGGGTAAGGATTTGTGAGGATTAAATGAGTTAACAGAGATAAAGTACTTCAAATAGTGCCTGGTTATCTGCTCCAATTAGCGTCATCTTCCTGGCCATCATTTTTGTTTCACTGTCTCTGCATTACATTCTTCATGTACATTAAGTGACTTGACTCTACAGTATGCCTGCTTCTGGTATGCCAGCTTCTTCTTTGTCATTGTTTTTAACCCACCTTCTGGGAGCATGAGCCAAGTGCCGGTCATGATGCTAAGCTCTTTGCAAACACGTTCTAATTTTCTCAACCTAAATAGAATAAATATTATTATAATCCAGTTTTCTAGATGAGTAGTTCCTAGTGGTGCAAAAGATTCATGCACTCAGCAGCTAGGGGAAAGAATGGAGGCTTGAGTCCACCTAGAGGCAGCTGGGAAGAAAGGTAGCTATAATTCTCAATATCCAGCTACTGAAAGTCTCAGGGAGTAGAGTTCTAATCTAACACATATGTAGTTCTTTGATTTATTTTTAATGGATTAGAGTTTGGAGGCATTGTTTGCCTTTGGAATAAAAGTAAGATCTGCAGGCTACAAAAGTGAATGGACTTGTTATTATGTTTCATATTATCTTTTTAGAAATCATTTTATTGGGGGCTCATATAAATCTTATCACAATCCATACATCCACCCATTGTTATCACAATCCATATATCCACCCATTGTATGCATGCACACTTGTACATTTGTTGTCATCATCATTCGCACAACTTTTTCTTTCTACTTAAGACATTGATATTAGCTCCTCATTTTCCCCCTCCCTCCCCACTCCCCACTCCCACTCCTTATTATCTGTTGTCTTTCAGGGAAACCAGCCCCTTAGCATATCATCATGGGTCCAGTAGGCACAATTGTACAGTGATAATAAGTAAAGATTATAGTAAAGTCATAGAAATTATGAGATAGAAGAGAAATTTAAATAATGGAGTCAGATACATGTTCATGGTAGCATGCTCACCTCCTGGATGGCCGTGATCTCAATAGTTAGGTCATTGCACAGTATGGGCAGGAAGCCAGGGACAGAGTTTATTGCTAACCAAGGCTTATATCTACTTAGGAGGTGTGGTTTCAGGTAACCATATGTCAAGGAAGGGGCTAGACAAAAGGCATATGCATCACAGGAAGGGGATGGATAGTAGGCATAAGCATAACATGGGTTAGGGGTGTACATGCAATAGGAAGGGGAAGGGTTAAGGGTATACATGGGATAAGAAGGGTGAACCCTCCTAGACTCAATATGGCAGCCTAACCTTGGTCATCCTTGAGTGAGCTTGACCTTCCTGGTTTCACCTTCAGAGAATCTACTACTATCCTTATCAAAAGGGTGTGGATCCTATGTAGGGTGAGACAGACTATACAGTCTGATTGCTCTCGATGGTTGATAACCCTTAGGGAGAATAACCCCTGACCTACTTCTGTTGACCTCCAAGTTTATAGTCATTTTCCATGTGTAGCAAGCAGCTAAGTTTGGCATGTATTTGGGGGAGACCACTCGGGAGAAATCTATTTTCCACAATTATATATATATTTAATATATTTATATTGAAATATATAATTGAAAATATATACATAGTTCAAAAGAACCACAAGGCTGAAATGGTTATTTTCTATATATTGAAAGCTGTCAAGGCAAATTTAATAGTCAAATTAATATAGCCTCCAATTCAGGCTTATGGTAGACATTTTGAACCCAGGCATGAGTCCCCTTGTGCTAAAGTAACCAGATGTCCCATTTTAAAGACTTTAACAATGTCCCACAGCGTTTTAAAATTAAAATAAAGATATTACAATACTATTTTTGCATTCAAAGAAAATTTTTGTTGCTCCATATAGACCAATTTTTAGATTAAGAACCCTCTCTGCACCCCCCCCCCCCCCCCCGCCTTGGTCAGTCAATGGTGTCCCACTTAAAGTCTGGTCACTTTACCCTATGCCCATCTGCTGCTGGGGGAAGGTATGAGAGGAGTTGGATTCCGTGGTGGGAAGGAAAGGAGCCACTAGGAATGCCTGCTTCTAGGGGGAGATAAGATCAATCATTTGTTTACAGCTAGAGCACAGCTAGCGGGGGAGGGGTGCTGTGGAAAAGCTAGCCCACCTAGGAAAATGTACTTGGCCTATATCTCAACTCCCAGAGTGCCAGCCTTCCTGCCATGGAACACTAGTCTTCTAGATTCCCTTCATACCACTCAGAGAATAAGTCCCACTGCTATTTCCCTCAGTTTTAGTTTTCCTAATTTCCCCCTTCTGTCTTAAGTTTAAGATTTAATAGTGTCACAGGAGCAACGTGGTCTCTCTTTATAGCTCTTAGATTCTGATAGAAGCAGCGTGAGACTGCGAGCGTCACAATTCGATGATAAACAACACAATCAGACTGGAACTTAAGCTATGTGCAATGCTTTGTGCCCAGACTTGGGGATCCAACCCTTCCATGTTATTCACCAATTGCTTAGTCATATTACTGCTAAGAGAAGCCTCAAGCTTGTCTTTGAAAGTGTTGAATATATTCTTCTTTAGCTGATGGACATCTAAGGAAAAGTTTTCCTTAAGCCCTTATAGATGTTCTCTAATCAAATCCTAATCATGCTGTCTTATTATATGGGTAGGGGGTTATAGAAAATAAGTAACATTCCAATCACATTTTAGCATTAATTGTTGTTGCATTAATTGATGATTTGATCTCCCAACCACTGGGCAGTTTGCTGCAGCTTTGTTATTAGCTCTCCCCCCAGCCTCCAGTTCATCATCCATCTTTGCCTGAG
This sequence comes from Nesogale talazaci, assembly GCA_004026705.1. Classification (NCBI taxonomy): domain Eukaryota; kingdom Metazoa; phylum Chordata; class Mammalia; order Afrosoricida; family Tenrecidae; genus Nesogale; species Nesogale talazaci. The sequence continues at coordinate 69,654 of PVJH01004902.1, read as the reverse complement.
TGGCCCAGAGCTACTTGCCACTTTTGACCAAAATGTTCAGTTTTGATGGATTCCTGTAACGCTCCCCCAGCGACGAATGCAGTGGTGGCAATAACTGTAAGTCCAATTATAGCTTTGATTAACATTCCCATGAATCGGTGAGGTCTCTTCAGCATCCTGGACACTGGTTGTAACATGTAGGATGATTCTGGACTACTTTCCCATCTGTACTTCATCACCACCAGGATCCACACCCCCATCCTGTTCTTTAGGATGAGGATGCTGTATTTTGAAAGGTTGATAAGCAGAACATGGTTAATGCAAGTGAATAATTTACAATTGCGGCAAATGGAACTGTGAGCCATTTCATCTATAATGATGTTTTCTATAGCAAGCATCTAAGTCAGCTTTACACACAAGACGAGGCATCAAGTCTCATTCTTATGAAAAGAATAAGTATAGCCAGATTGACTGGTGCCAGTAAAGCTTCCTGTATCGTCTGTTAATGGCTTAGCGGCAAGTGGTAATTTCCACAGGTCCCACTGTTCAGGTCCTGCCACAGGTTTCAGTAACCTGGAGCAGGGGGGCGCAAGGTCTTCTTCGTGCGAGGTCATTAATTATGACCTGGTATGCTGGCTTCTCTGACATTTTCCAAGGTTGTTATATTCGTCTGGAGATTAATTATGATAAAAAAGTTTAGAGCAGGGAGTCTTCACATTTCATGTAGTTTGCATGAAGGAGTGAAGGCCCCGGATATGTCAAAAGACTTCACCCAAGGTCGCACAGCCAGTTGTAACCAGATAAGGGCCTGAATATTTGCAGCGTAGGACTTTTGTCTTAATGTTATTTTACATAATTAGTACCACTCTTCCAATGTGAAAATATTTAAACTGTGAACCCCTCTAAGGGCATGAAGTTTTCAACAGAGAGATCTTGTAGTTAAGTGGAAAATTAATAGGAAGGAGAAAAAGAATACTTGCGATAGGTTTTTTATTTCATTGAAAACGGAATGCAATTGCTTTAAGTAAGCAACATCTTACAAGAAGGCATTAAAGCCATACCACAGAAGCCACAAATATGATAATAGGATGTTTACAGTGTCTCTGTTACCAGACATTCTTCAATCTCATTTTCTTTCTGGTGTTTATTGCTACCATGGAACTGAGAGAATTAAGAACAGTCTTCTCCTTTGAGTTTTCCCTAAGACTTCTCCTGTATTAAACCTTAATTCCTTAGGGCAGAGAGGAAAAGGGAATTCACTAAGTTCTTCATGCTCCTCCCCAAAGCCCCCCCATGGTTCCTCATTTTGCCCATCACTGATAAATGCATGTATTCCTCCCAGAATTGAATTTCCTCCTCTTTTCTGATCGATTCTGCTTTCTCACAGCCTCACTCCTCCCTCGGACCTAAACTTCAGATCTTAGCTCAGTGACATTCACTCAAGATCAAAGTTATATGATAATTTCCATGAAAACCAAAGTCATTTCAGTGGGACTGCCTCTCTCCTTGAAAGCCCATTTGAGGTTTCCTGTGAAACACTCTTACATTCCACACTTCCTCAGGATGGAAGACCTCACGCCCACTTCCTTTCTTCTGGTGTCTCTTCCCTACCAGCACATTTCTGCTTTCCTACAGAACTGTCTCCATTTTCAAGCTTCGAATTCAAGAGTTCAACCAGGGGTTTTGTGCTCCCTCTTTAAGAGAAACAACGCCTTTAGTTGGAAAGGAGTCCTTGGGTAGTACCAAGGGTTAACAGGCTCAGAAAGGCTAGAGGTTCCTTGGATGACAGGCCAGCCATCTACTAGGATCAGCTTCTGGAAAATTGCCATTGAAAACCCTGAGGAACACAGTTCTACTCTGACACACATAGCGTTGCCACAAATCAGAGTTGGTTTCACGCAACCTATCACTGTTAAGGAATCCAACTGCTTGATGCTGGGGTGGGGAGAAAAGGAGCGAGGAAGGAGGGCATGAAATTGAGAAACTAGAGGGAGAGAAGATGAAATTGGATAGAATTTTATGTTTAATGGCTGTCTATAGGTTAATTTTCAAAAGGAGATTGCCAACACTTTCAAGTTTGTCTTCATATGGAAGCTCCACTGAATCTTATCTACCACAGATAACCTTATTGCTATTTAAAACACCAGTGGTTACAAAACACAATGTCCCTCACTGACCCAAAGCCCTACAGAAACAAAACTGGTGACACAAGGTCAGGACTGCACCTGATCTGACCCACCAAAACACTAAGGGTGGGCAGCTGCGCAGTATGGGGAGCAGAGCATGGAGTTCCTAAGAGAGTGCCAAGGTGATCAAAAGACATAGCGTCTGGGGTCTTAAAGGCTTGAAGGTAAATAAGCAGCCATCTAACTGAGAAGCAACAAAGTCCACAAGGAAGCACATCAGCCTGTTTGATCATGAGGTATCAAGGGATCAGGTATCAAAGAACTAAAAATTATATCATTATAAATGAGGGATAGTATAGATCAGGGTCCCAAAGCCCATCTGTAGATGAAGTGGTATCCCCTTATAGAAGGGTCACAGAAGAGGAGCCAGTCAGGGTACAGTGTCATAACGATGAAACATGCAACGTTCCTCTAGGTCTTAAATGCTTCCTCCCTTCCATGATCATGACCCAATTCTACCTTACAAATCTGGCTAGATCAGAGGTTGTACGCTGGTACAGATAGGAATCCGGACAGATGATCTTTTCAGGACCATGGGTAAGAGTGGCAATACCGGGAAGGTGGAGGGAAGGTAGCATAGAAAGGGGGAATTGATTATAAGGATCTACCTATAACCTCCTCCCTGGGGTACAGACAACAGGGAAGTGATGAGGGGAGACATTAGACAGTGTACGATATGACAAAGTAATAATAATTTAAAATTATCAAGGGTTCATGAGGAAGAGGGCAGGAGGGGGGGAGAGGGAAAATAAAGAGCTAATACCAAGGGCTTAAGTAGAGAGAAAATGTTTTGAGAATGATATTGGCAACAAATGTACAAATGTGCCTTGCATACAATGGATGGATGTATGGATCATGATAAGAGTTATATGAGCTCCCAATAAAATGATTACAAATAACAATGATAAAAAATAAAACACCAGTGGTTTGTTTCCAACAACACAGCAATGCACAAGCTACCAGATTACAAGAGACCGGTGGATGGGTCCAGGGAAGTCCTCGGTGGGATGCTTGGACACAGTAGCCATCACAATGGATTCAAACATCAACAACGACCAATGCGAGGAAGCAAGATTGGGAAATGTTTTACTCTATTATCATCAGATCATCCCACGACAACTAATAACAACAGATCAGATATCAAAAGAAACATTCTCTTTTATTACAGATCGACAACCTCCATTTCATGGTTATAATTCAAAATTTTAAAGTTTCAGAATAAATAAAGTTTCAGAATAAAAAAAGTTAAACTGCTAACCTAAGGTTTTCGGGACCTCAGAGTGTAAGGTTTGTGCAAGAGTCAGTGATATAAACATGGGGAGACTGGGGAGGTCTATGCAAATCATGATGTCATATTATGTACTTCTCTTGACTTGCATGATTTGACTTTATTCCGCACCAGCAGCGGGGCAAGAGCTTCTGCAAGCTAACCAGCACAGGGACCCTGCACCCTCCCTGTCCCCCATGATCTCTCTAAGCATCATCATCCTACCATCCATCCATCCATCCATCCATCCATCCATCCATCCATCCATCCATCCAAGGGGCGTCTTTCCTTCCAGGTAACTGAGGAGACACTGTTTTGGTCCTTAAAGATAGAAGGAGCCCTCTTTCTGAAACCAATGATACTTTTCAGGACAACTTTCTCCAATGTCAGTAATGGGAGAGTTAATGTATAATCGGGGGGCTTTAGAGTTCCCTTTTGCCAAGTTGCCACCTGGGAAGTTTCATCCATATGAAAATTATTTTCCTTCTCAACAAAGAGAAATATTAATTCTCTGTATAGCTAGGAAATACCTTCATAAAGAAAAAACACGGTGTTTTCTTTTTTTAATTTGAAAAGGAAATATGAAATTCTTAACCCAGGAAATCTCCCTAGAGTCTACCTCCACTCGGAAAGCTCATTTCATATTTTGTAAGTTTTATGAGGAAAGCACTCAATTCTAATAAGTAGCTATTTTAGTATTATCCTCTGGTTGTTAAATTCATTTGTAGAGAATAGCATAATACCAAGGGATGAAGACTGGTCCCAATAGGAGTTATAAGCCATCTTAGGGATTATGACATGAAATGCTCATAAATCCATTATTAAAACTGAGCCTGTTTTCCTGTACTACTTTTCTGCCTGGTGGGAGAAAAAGAAAAGAAAGTACTTTGCAGGTTCTACTAAAACAAACAAACAAACAAACAAGCAAACACAAAAACAAAATTCTAGCATCATATATTAAATAAGGCATCCTTAGATGTGTAAATAATTCATGAACTTGTCTGCTGCCTAAAGAGTGGTGGTTCAAGGCCACCCCCGGGCATCTTAGAAGAAAGGTCTGAACATTTACTTCCCCCCAAACAGCTACAGAAACCCTCTAAAGGGCAATTCCCCTCTGACACACGTTGGATTGACCATAAGTTGGAATCAACTTGATGACAACTGGTGTGTGTGTGTATATATATATAATATTTAATATATCTTTATATTTAGTATATTTATATATTTAATATAAACAATACATTCAATACATATATTTCCCAATCAATAAAAACTTGGTTTGGCGTAAGGTCCTGACTCAGTAATTTCAATATGTACATCTGCCTTTCTGATCTGACTGAACAGAGATAGATGTGAGGGGATTGAATGGGAATATAATAAAAGGGAAAGAAATAACGGTTGCATAATGGTGTGCTTACTGGGCCATACATGATCCCAATTCTTAATGTAACTTGGTTGTGCTCCACCACTCTTACTCTAAACTTGCCTTGTATATTTCTTGTGATAATGGAGTGAGCAATTGGGGTACAAGTAGAAACAAGAAAATTGCTTCTACATTCCCACTTATCCCTGCCCTTACCACAGTTAGGAAAGCATGTCCGCTAGAGGCTGAGCCACATGGAACAAAGTTCAGTTGGTACAGGCCTCCCACGCAAGGCCCTCCTGGATCAAGCAACCACCAGATGTTTCACCCATATAGGAACAAGTTCAACCAAGACCAAAAACCTTCTAGCAAGGGGTGAGGAATCCAGCTACTCCTTATCTTTGCCAACACCAAATGCAAAATCTTTCCTCCAAAATTATACCTTTAAAGACCATCACTTGTCCATCAGATTTTTGTATTATTGGTGACATATGCCACTTTGGTTTTGGAAGCTATGCCGCCCATATTTCCATTGGGTCATTCATGGTGGACAAGTTCCAGTAGAAATTGTAAACATATGAGGATCTGCTTCCAAAAGTGAGTCAATGAAAACCCTAAGAATATTTTTGTGATATAATATCAGAGGAGTCGCTCCCCACCCTCACCCCATACTGCTCCCATGGTGCAAAGCAGGCAAAACACACAGTGGCTGCAACTATGTCTTTAGTTGTTGGTAGGTGCCATTTAGTCAGTTCCGACCCATAGCAACCTGAAGCACTGCAGATTGACACACAGCCTGGTCCTGTACCGTCCTCACAATGAAAGCTAAGCTCGAGCCCATTGTTGCAACCACAATGTCAATCCAACTCCTGAGGTTCCTCCTCTTTGTTTGCTGCCCTCCTGCTTTATCAAGCATGGCTCCTTCTCCAGGGACCAGATTCTCCTGACTGCACATTCAAAGTATGTAAAATGAAGTCTCACCATCCTTGCCTCTAAGAACCCTAGTCACACTTCCCAGAAAGAGTGTGTCATTTGCATATTGAAAGTTGTTAATAAGCCTTCTTCCAATTCTGATGTCACATTCTTCTTCAGATAAACCAGCTTCTTTGACTGCTTTCTCAGCAGACCGATTGCACACGTACGTGAGCGTACACAACGCTACAGGACACCGTCCTTATTTAAAACTATGCAGCATTCCTTGTTCTACTCACACAACTGCCTCTTGATTACATACACATGTTCCATGTGAGCACAATCAGGTGTTGGGGGATTCTTCTCCAGGGGATCTGCAGTTTGTTATGATCTGCATAGCCAAATGCCTTGCCATAGTCAATAACACATACGTCAACGTCTGTGATAGGTAGGTTCATTATGCCAACATGGCCAAGAGAAACATGTAGGATTTAAAAGGCCTCAGTTTGATTGGAGGGCAAAGAGATAAATGGCTTGGCAAATCTTCCCCCCTCTCTCTTGCTCTCTGGTGATTGGAATGCGTGCAACTGGGCTGCTTTAGCTAGTTCTCTGCATAGACTTGTGAACTATACTACCTGTGGGAAAGCCAACCTGTGGATCCTGTTGCTAGAGCTTGCAGTTCCCACTGCTTGGATTTAAGGCTATTGGATCCTGTCAGCTTTCATTGCTTGAGTTTGTGTTAGTCAGGGTAAACTAGAGAAACAAATACATAGACTCGCATGTGAATATAGGGGAAAGGTTTATATACAAAAGGAATAGAAGACTGAGAAAGCATCACAACCCAGTCGAGTTCAAAGTCATAAGTCCGATATTAGCTCATATGTATGATACCAGTCTATAATGTCTCCCTCTGACTCATGAAGTCACAGGCCAGTGGGTGCAGAATCCTGGCTCTGGCAGGGGTCCACTCATGGCTCCTCGCTTCCAGGGCTCAGGGTACATCAACAGCATCCAGTGGTGGTAGAAGCAACTCAGCGCTGGCAAGGGTCTCCAGGCAGCCTCTCCAACTTCAGAGGTCCAGTTCCATCAGGGCAAGGCCATGTGGCTTCTCTGGCTCCTCCAGCTCCTCAGACACTGCCATCTTTTCTTGTCCTTAGTTTGTTGTCTCTGAGACTAACTCCCAACAACTGGGGAGATAGCTTCTCATCTCCATAAGGGAAATATTGTGAGATTTCTCAGAAGTCTAAGGAGAAAGTCATGCCCACACGGAGGCCTCACTGGCTACTCAATGGCTATCTCCAGATTAACGGGCTAGACTCCACCTCTACATCTCAATCATGAAATTAACATAGCACCTGACCGCCACAAGTTCAATATCCCATCTGGGCCTGCTTTATTAAGCTCCTGAGCTGCTGCCTGTTGGTGACCCGCCCTGCTCTTTGCAGCCTGTGACTTGACTGCCTCCATTGTTCTACTAGGTAAGACTCAGCTGTCTACTTCCATGACTTTGGACTCAGCAGCCCTTGTGAGTTGAAGGACTTCTAGTATATTAACTGTTCCACAGAAGTGAGTTGAACTGGGCCCTCTATACTGCTGTGTGTACTTATTAGCTGCTGTATTCCTTAGAGCTGTATCTATCTATCTATCTATCTATCTATCTATCTATCTATCTATCTATCATCTATCTATCTATCTATCATCAATCTATAATTATATCTATATCTATCTATGTATCTATCATCTATCTATCTATCTATCTATCTATCTATCTATCTATCTATCTATCTATCTATATCTCTATCTAAAATATTAAGTGTCCTGGTTTGGTTTGTCTAACATAACATCTTCCTGGTACTCTCTGCTTTGAACCAAAGTTCACCTGACATTAGCAATGATATTCCTTTTTCCAAGTCCTCTTCTGCATCCAGTCTGAACTTCTGAAAACTCCCTGTCAATGCTCTGCTGTAACCATTGTTAGATGATCTTCAGCAAATTTTAACTGAATGTGAGATTAGTGACTGTTTTATGATTTGAGCATTCTGTTGGTTCCCCTTCTTTGGAATGTGTACAAGTATGAGTCTCTTTCAATCAATTGGACAAGTAGCTAGCTATCTTCCAAATTTCTTGACATAGATGAGTACTTCCAGTGATTCATCAGTTTGTTGAAAAATTGTAATGGATATTTCATCCATTCCTGGAGCGCCCTTTTTAACTAATGCTTTCAGTATGGTTTGCAATTCTTCCTTCTACCATTGGTTCTTGATCATATTCTACCTCTTGAAATGGTAGCATGTCAGTCAGTTATTTTTGGTATCATAACTGTGTATTCTTTCTATTGTCTTCTGATGCTCCCTGCATCATTCAATCTTTTGCCCATAAAATCTTTCAATGTTTGCAATTCAATCTTGAATTTTTCTTGAGTTCTTTCAGCTTGAGACACTCCGAGTGTATTCTCCCTTTTAGATTTTTCTAACACTAGGTCATTGTACATTTTGTTTTAACATTTGGCTTTGTCTTTTGGAACTGCCCTTCAAAAATTTTTGTTTGTTCTTTGTTTTTGTGGGCCTCACTGCCCTCTGGTGGTTGTGGGAGCCACCCAGTGCCACTCTTGAGAGCCACCACTGGATTTGAACAGCCAAGCATAATGGGCTGCAGTCCCGCACTCAACCACTTATGCCACCAGAGCTTAGCCCGCCCTTCAAAAATTTTTATTCAGTTCTTTGTCTTCATTTTTTCTCTTTGCTTTAGCTGGCCTATGATTACTGGCAAATTTCAGAACTTCTTTGACATCATTTTGACACTGTGCCTGTCTTTTCAATGACTTGTTTTCGTCATGAATGATGGTCTTGATGCTCTCCCACAGCTCCTTAGGTTTTCTGTCAGTGTTTAATGCATCAAAAATGTTCTTGAGATGTTTTCAAAATTCAGGTGGGATAGGCTCAAGGTCATATTTGGGCTTTCATTTTGTTCTAACTTTCTTCAACTTTATCCTGAACTTGCATATGAGCAACTGATGGTTTGTTCCACAGTAATCCCCAGGCCTGGTTTTAGCTGTTGATTTTGAGCTTTCCCACAGATGTAGTCATTGGATTTCTGTGTATCCCATCTGGAGAAATCCACGCATAAAGTTACTGTTGGTATTTTTTGAAAAATGGTATTTGCTGTGAACAAGTTCTTGGTCTTGCAAAATTGTTCGATGCGATCTCCAGCTTCGTTTCTATCACCAATACCAAGTTTTTCAACTACTGTTCCTTCCTTGTTGCTTCTAACTTTTGCATTTCATTTACCAACAACTATCAATGCATCTTGGTTGCATGTTTGATCAACTTAGGAGTGAAGTTGTTGGTAAAATTTTTCATTTCTTCCACACTAGCTTTTATGGTTGGTGTATAAATTTGAATAATAATTGTATTGACTGGATTTCCTTGAAAGTGGATAGCTATAATCCTATCACAGAAAGCAAGATATTTCATGATTGATTTTACCAATAAATTCTATGCTATTCCTCTTAATTGTATTATCCGGGACATAATAAATCATATGATTATCTGATTCAAAATGGCCAATACCAGTTCATTTCTGCTAGCTAATACCTGGGATAGCAATCTTTATGTATCCCATTTCAGTTTTTATTATCTCCGATTTTCCTCGATTCATACTTCACATATTCCATGTCAGATCTTTAACAGATTTTTCCATCTGTTTCTCCTTATCTTGAGTCATGCCCCATCAAAAAATAAAAATTCCCAAGGCCCCACTCCCACAGACTTTGCCCAATTCATGGCATCATGGTTAACTCCAGTCAGAGAAACTGGTTCCTCCTCAGTCATCTTTTGAGTGTCTTCCAACCAGAGGGGCTCAACCCCTGGTACTATTTTCAACAAGGTGGGATATTTCTATCAATAAATGCTTCCATTCATTAGGTCCTCAGTCTCTGCCAATATTTCAAAGTGCATTAGTCTGGGTTGACTAAAGAGCCAGATTGTAGATTAAGAAAACATCCCAGCCAGGTCTAGATCAAGTCCATAAGTTCCATATTAGCCCATATGTCTGATACTAGTCTAAATTTCTCTTCAGAGTCATGCAACACAAGCAATGATGCTGAATGCAGGAAGATCACAGGCCTGCGGGTGGAAAATCTTGTGGTGGAAGCATCTCCAGAGCTTTGGCTGCCCTTAATGTGGCTTTATGTGACTTGTCATCAGGAATGTCAAGCAGAGAGAGTGTGTGTCCCACCTCTAGGGAGAAAGAAATGAAGTCCCAGAATCCTCATGAGAAGGCCATGCCCACACAAAAGCATTGTTGGCCATGACCAGATTGACAGGCTAGACTCTACCCCTTCACTCACAATACCCTCAAGTAGACATGAAGTTATGTAACTACCACAAAAGCCCTGTATACAATTTTCAGTGACTCCTTCCTTCTTCTCTGTTGTCTGCTCTTAGTCTGGACGCTTCACTGCAACCCGCCACTTTGAATGATCCTGGTGACATTTGAAATACCAATACATAGGTTCTAACATCACAGCAACAGACAAGCCTCCACAACATGCCAAATTGATGGATAAATGGTGTCTTGCTGCAACAGTAGACTCAAGAGAACCAACAGTTGTGAAGATGATGCAAGACTGGCCAACAATTTGTTCTGCGCTAACTCAATGGGGACTAACAAAAATAGGTTTGATGTTTTTCAGTGGGGTAGGTAGGAGGAGAAAGGTGGTAGACAGTGGGCTTTTCTATCAATGAACAATGAAGATATCACAGACTATAGAAATTAAGATATCTGAGCTGGACTTTAAAAATCAAAATGATGCTACTGGCCAGTGTGCTTGTGTAACAGACCCAGCAGTGGCATTCACCCAAGACGTGATTCACACAGCACCGCCTGGCAATAACAGCACAACCTTTGCTCCTTCTGCGGCTCCCTGAGGGAGGAAAATAGGAAACACTCAACATTCTCACTTAAGAAAAATTGTCTAACAGACCCTGCTTTCTGTGAAGTCACTCATTTTGGGGCTTAACATTCTAAGGGGGTTCTTTCTATCATGCGTTAAATGAAATCGTGCTGCCATTGTAGCAAAGAACAACAGACATGGGCTTTGGAGGAAAGCACATTTACCTCCGGGTCCAGCATTTGCCTTTTTCTTGCTCTGTAACTGTGCTACTATTTTTGAACTTTCATTGTCATTTGTGAAATGCCTCATAGAATTGGGGGTGATTTAATAAAGTTACTCATATAAAGGGCTCTCACAGAGTAGGGAGGTGGAGGGTATTTACATCAGGTAGACTCAACCAGCACTTGTTTAGGATCCTTTCAAATACTGTGCTTCAAAACAATGATCTAAAAGTTGTTTTTTCTTCTTTTTTAAATAGCTAGGCTTAAATTTCATATATTTCATAGTTTTTCTAGCAGGGAGTAAAACAAGGCCGTATGATGATTTGAAAAATGGAATTAGCTAAATTATACGTATAATTTATATATGTATATACACATACATATATACACACACATACATATACTAAGTTATCCTCACTTTTAGCAAGCAAGGTTTTGTCATCTACCTGGTTTTTCTACATATAAGTCAGTTTCTCTGACCATTTTCCCAGGAAACAGATTGAATAAGAATGGCGAGAAGGCATAACGCTGAGTCAAACTGTCAATTCTGACTCATAAATGTCTTCATATGTTACAGAAGAAAAAATATATCGGCTCTAGGCTACTTTGTGTGGTATTCTTTACAGAATTAGGTTGCCAGGTCTCTCTTCCACAGTGCTGCTGCTTGAATGTCAACTACCAATATTACAGTTGATTCATACTGAACATTCATAACAGCTGAAGGCAAAATTTTATACCCTCCAGTGACATGGTCTCATATACAGAGAGTCTAATAACACGGGGTGATATTCTGGTTTGTTAAGCACTGAAAAACTAATGTCAATCAAGGTTTGATCTGCTTATTTTCAGAGATTATCGTCAATCTTACAAGGATGTTGTAAGGGTCAGTCAATTATACAACAGTTTCTTGGTAAGCACTAAACAAATATACTTCCATCTCTATTCTACTTTTTCAAAGTGTTACAATCATTAGGTCATTGTCACTTTATAGCATGTGATTATGTACGAGGAGTCCTCCTTTGGAAACTTTTTGACTTTAGGTATTAACAGATAAGGTCAATGGGCCCTGGTCATTTAAGAGTGCCATGATTTCCCACTGACACCCACTGTCGAAGTTTCCCTCAAATGAATGATGGCAAAGCCTCCAGGAGAAATGATTCTTAGGGTCTGTACTCCAACTGGTTTCTGAGCTGCATTGAAGCCTTTAGCATTTCCTCAGTAATTGACCGTTAAATTGTGCCAACAAGTGCTCGTGGAATCTTTATGGTTTTGCCTAACAGCATTTGCCTTTAACCATTCTAGTCTTCTGAAGAAAACACAAACTTGTGCTTTAGAATGCTAATCGATTTTTTCCTTGCCCTGTCCCGGGGTGTTGAAATCAAGGTCTCTTTTGAGAGTTCATTTTGGGCAGCGCTGGAAATGATTTCTGAGCATCCTAACTGGGTTTGTGAGAAAACTGCCTAGAAGTGTTAATTGCCATCTTTGTACAATCCACAACATTCAGATCCTTTCAAAGCACATGTGGCAACAAGCTTAGAGGGTTCTGTAAGAGAAGAAGACCCCCCAGTGAGATGGATGGACACAATGACTGCAATCATGGTGTCAAACATAGCCATGACTGTGAGGGTGGAGCAGGCTCGGGCAATCAGTGCTTCCTTCTGTTATACAGGGGGTAGCTATGGGCCAGAACCTAGCTGACTGCACTTAAGGATACAGCAGGGGTTATTTAAGAATCAAGCAAGATTACATCTATAAAGCACTTCCAAACTACCAACAATATATAAAGAAGACGTAATGTTAAAATGTTGTGATGGCACAGTTCATTTTGGTCTCTCCTTTGTTGTATGTTGGACTACAAACCACAAGGTAAATGGATTGAACTCAAGCTTCTCTGCCATTTAGAGAAGAGACTTTTTGCTCCTCAAAATCCATGGGGGGTAGTTCTAGTCTGTTTGATGAAGTCAACAGTCAAAATTGAGTCAGTGGCAGTGAGTTTGGCTTTTTTGATTGGTTGCAGTCTCTCTGTGGTCACAAGATGGTTGCTGGAGCCAAGTATACAGTTATATGGCAGATGCCCGAGGACAGGGAAACAGGTGGGAGAGTTTCTCAAAATTATCTTTTTTTTACCCTATTAGAACATCTTTCCCAAAGCCTGCACCTGAGCATACTTGCCATAAGTAGTCATTGGCCCAAAATGGATTTTATGCTCATCACCAAGGAAAGGCAGTAAAATGACTAGTCCAAGTAAGGGAAGACAGGGTTCCTATGATTGGCTAAGGCCTAAGAAACACAAAATAACATATTCCTTATTTAGTTATTTTAAAAATAGTTTTATTGCTGTATAATTCACAGACCAAGTTCAACCATATTAAGAAACACTGTAAAATCATCACCACCATCAATTTTAGAACATTTTTTTCTGTCTTGTAATCATTGTTCGCTCTCCATAGTCCCTCAATAGCTCTGCCAAGACTTAGGTAATTATTAATGCAGTCACTGACTCTATAGATTTGCCTATCCGGATTTCATATGCAGAAAAGCATATAAAACCAGAAACAACAATAATAAAACCCAACAACAATAACAAAAACAAGCTGGAAATTTTTGATGGAAAAGAAAGCAGAAAATATTAAAAGCTGGAACAAAGTTAAAATGGGCCAAAAGAGAGATCAAATGATAAAGCTATTACCTTTTAACCTAAGTGTGTCATAATTGATGATACATTGCTCTTTGTCTGATAGGGAGGGTAATTCACATCCCTGGACTATGGTCAGAGGGGGTTCATCCTTGTGGCGATCCTGTGAATGAAATTTTGACTTCCACTGTCATCGATAACCTTCTGCAAACTGAGTGTTTAGAATTTAAGCTTAGAAATCATACTCGGCTGAGCCCCGGTGGCGTAGTGGTTGTGCGCAGGACTGCGGCCCACTGGGATGGAGGTTCAATTCCAGCTCCATGGAGCAAAGGCTGGGCCTCCTACTCTCACCACCTGAGGGCAGTGATGCCCCCTCCCCCAAATAAAAGTAAACAAAAAGAAATCATACTCTTCCCCAAAGACAAGCTGGTGTGTATCTTCCATTTGGACTTAGTTCACACCTCATTAAGATAACTGCTTGTTTTAGGACAAGTGTCAAAGATGCCAAATGCTGTTCCTTCTGATAGCCAGGCACCATCTGATTTCATCACCCCACCTTTCTGTCATACCTAGATCTTCGATGATCTCATTATGAGAGTGAACAATGAGGAGGGCCATGCCATAAGAACTCGTTATTTTTAGATTGGGTTATAATTAAGTGTGATGTCCCTCTCCATTCATCTATGGTTTATATATGTCCCTGGTTCATTTTAGAGACATAATTACTATTTTATTGGAGAATATTATAAATCATCCCATTCCCATGGAGAATCAGATAATTCTATTCATAGGATCATTAATTTGGCCAATGGAATATAATTTAAAATACAACTCATAAAAGGAAACTACAGGTAATGTAATAGTCTCATCCAGTCTGCCAAGCAACAAGGTAGTGAGCCTGTCTAGGGTCCATGAACCATGTAACCCTCCTCCCCATTTGTACAGGTTTAGAACCACATCTAGAGGGGATACCTCATCTCGGCTGAAGTAAGATTCTCAAGAATATGGAGGAAGGAGAAATCTAGTTAGTTCCTGTCATGTTGCATTGGTCTATGGTTGTCCCAACTGTTTCTAAACTCCAGGACCAAGAGCTTAGCTCAGGTTTTTTCTTGTCTTCCTTAATTTTTGACTCCTAGGCTGCTTCTACATAGACATTTTTAACTATCACTGGACATTTTGATTGGATATTCCGATTTTATCTTTTAAATATTCTTTGCCTTTCCACGAAGGATGACAATTTTGTTAAAAGTCCGCTCAATGTGCCAGAACTCTGCTGCCTGAATTCCTCCAGGTCTACCCCAATTCTATGTCCTTTGTTTCTCTTGTCCACCAGGGCGACATGGAGAAGGAATAATGAGTTTTGGAACCAGATGGACTTGAGTCTGAGCCAGGATTTCATCGCATCTTAGTTTAGTCATAGCTTTAGTCAAATTACTGAGCTCCTTTGGATTTTAGTGTTCTCATGTGGAAACAACAAAAAAAAGAGAGAGATAAGAATCTCTACCTCAGGAGGGACTAATCCCTGGAAAAAGCTGTTATAGTTAGCAAAGTAGAGGGTCAGTGAAAAAACAGGAAGACTGTCAATGAAATGAATCTACACAGTGACTTCAACAATGGGTTCACACATAGCAAGGATTAATTGGATGGCACAGGGTCGGGCAGTGTTTCATTCTGTTGTACAGTGGCTTGTTAGTTAATAGGGTCTGACTCAATGGCACTTAAAAACAAACAAACAAAGACACAATCCTTCTTCCAGATGAAAGAAGACTAAAGAAAAATGCAAAGCAATCACTGTGGCCCCATATTAGTTCGCAAATCAGACCAAAAAATGTTTTCATAAGTAAATAGTAAAAAATTGAGTAAGATTTTATATGCATGGTGGATTAGATAATAGCACTGCCATGCTGTTAAATTTCTGATTTTGATACGTGTAAAGCAATTGCAAGAAAATTTCCTTGCAGGGTAAGATATGACAAAAATAATAATTTATAAATTATTAAGAGTTCATGAGGGATGGGGAGCAGGGAAGAAGGGGAAAAATGAGGAGCTGATACCAAAGCCTCAAGTAGAAAGCAAATGTTTTGAGAATTATGACAACAAATGATGCAATGAATGTATGTATGGATTCTGATAATAGTTGTATGAGCTCTCAATAGAAAATTTAAAAAGGAAATAAAAAAGAAAGAAAATGTCTTTGTTCTTATTAAATACACTCTGAAGTATTAAGGGTAAGTAGCCAGTTTATATCATGTGTCTCAGGGGAAAAAGCGAGTGTGTGTGTGTGTATACATATATATATTTATATATATAATTAGAGAGCGAATAGAGAATGAATGATAAAGTCAGTCAACAAAACATAAACAATTAGTGAATGTGGGTAGATGATATATGCTAGCTCTGTTTTGTTCTTGCAACTTCTCTGTATGTTTACAATGGCACCAAAGTTTTATAAAATATGTACATAAACTTGCAAGTTTTATAAAATATGTACACTTCACTAAATATGTGTATTGAACACAATTAGAGTGGGTATCTTAGAAGAGAGGGGAAGTGAGTGACACTGGGATAAAGGAGAAAAGGAATGGGAAAAACAGAGCTGGATCTCGTTTTTACTGAACTAATTATTAACTAAAGGGAACGATGGTATTTTCTTGGCAGCAAGATCAGGAGAAGAAGATCATTCATACAGATGCAAGATACTTATATAAAAAGGAGTCCATATAATTTTCTGAGATGGTAATAGTCATTTATATGTAGATTACTGAATCTTTTTCTATACACTGCATTTCAGGCAAGTAACTTTTTGCAGAACAGAAAATCACAGCTGTTTGAAGACATCCATATCTCCTGTGGTTTTTTTTTTTTGCAAAAACCTAAACCCACTGAGAACAGAAGACTGTGAGAAAAATATTTTACTTTAAATTTTAAAAATCTGGAAATCAGTAGATGAAGAGGTGATCTAGGTAGGGTGACTGAGCTGTAGACACAGAACTTTCAATCCCATCAAATAGCTCCATGTCCCCACTGGGCCCCAAAGACCGCAAGCCTGAGATAATGAGTATTTCAGAAATAATCAGAGAGGAAGCTAGTGAAAGGGTCTCCCTGAAGATATCAGTACGATGTAAGACCCTGAGGTCTTTGCATAGCACCGGGGAGAGTCTTATTAATAAAAGAAATTAATTTCTTTTCAGGATTGATAGATGGGTGCTCAGACTTGGATTCATTTTAGAGAATGAATTTTTCTCAACTAAAATCCCAACTTGCATGCTCCTAGGTAGAAAGTAGCTATTTACAAAACTGTTTCCTCAACTTTATGATACATAAACCTGTATGTCACTATCTGTCACATATGATGTTGCATGCTGTATTTAACAAAGGATAGAGAAGTCACTTGGATTCATTCATGAGGAAGAGAGGTTTAGCATTAAATGGTAAGTTCCAATGTACAGTTGTTCTAGTTGCTCTCTTCAGCATATTCCAAATGCAGGTTTAAAGCTAAAACTCGTGTCTCTCTAGTATAGAGAGGAGTTGTGACCCTAATATTACAGCTTTACAAAGGCTTGGATGGGGAGTAGGAAGGCGACAAGAAAGGGGATAAGACAATAGTGTTAATTCAACCGATGCCATTATTCTCAAAACAAATTCAAGGAAAGAAAGGGCATTTTATTTCTTCAATCTATTTAACCATTTTCAAACTATCAATGACTTGCAATTCACCCTAAAACATCACACAACAGGGCTGAGACCCGGTGGCATAGGGGTTGAGTGTGGGACTGTGGCCCACTGACTTGATGGTTCAAATCCAGCAGCAGTTCTCAGGAGCAAGGCTGGGTAGCTCCCACGGCCAACAGAGGGCAGTGATACTCCCCCCAAAAATCACACAACAAAAAGACAACCTCATTTTTCCACCACACTTTTGTCATCCTGTGATGGCTCAGGTGTTGCTGTGATGCTCAAAGCTATGCCACTGGTATTTCAGGTACCAGCAGGTCACTTCTGGTAATCCAATTTCAGCAGAGCTTCCATACAAAGAAGTAATCCCTTCTGAGGGATTACTCATGAAAAAATGTATGAATAACAGTGGATGTATGTCTAATGTAGTGCCAGAAGATGAGCTAATCAGGTTGGAAGGTACTCAAAATATAACTGAGGAAGAGTGTCCTTTTCAAATTAGAGTAGTCCTTAATGACATGGATGGAGCAAAGTTTGGGGAACCTTCATATGCTGATGAGGCTTGCCTCAAAATGAGAAGAAACAGTTCCAAACAACTATTAAGTAACCAGAACATGCAAATGATGAAATATGAAAATTAAAAATCTTGCAAAAGGAAAAGGAATGCATAAAAATTGGTGTCATGTGTATTTGTAAACTGAAATGGAACATGCTGAGTAAGACCATCCTTTGGTTTCATATGCAGACATTTGGAAATAGAAAACCATGAAAGGAAGAGCAGGTCAGAACATCTCAATCTGAAACAACTAAAGAAAAATTCAAGCCTTGAGGTGAAATAGTGAAGGATTGAAAGTACAAAATATTGAATGATGCAGGGAGCATCAGAAGAAGATGGTGCCCAGCTATCAGGCAAAATAGTGTCTGGGGTCTTAAAGTCTTATTTCCAAACAAGCAACCATCTAAGGGAGATGTCAACTTACACCAACTTCAGTGAGAGAAGAATTGTAAATCATAGAATCTGAAGCAAAAGGAGGGAATAGTCTCAGAGTCTAGATTGTGTGAGAATCTGATTTGTACAAGTCTAAGAGTCAGAGAGGGAGTCCAAGATACATTTGTGGGATCTACATAGGAAATAAGCCTCCAGTGATTTCTCTGTATCCATAATAGAAGGATGGGAAGAAGCTGATTATCTTACAGAGTACAGTGGAGAAATGACTATTGAAGATCAAAAATTTAAAAATATATCAATCATAAACCTGACTTGAATAGTTAAACCTTTCTGAGTTGACAACCCCCCCCCCACCTTTCTAATGTTCATTAGACCTGATCTGATTTTTAATTTTTTTATTACTTGTTCATATCAGGGGTTATCCCAGATGTGTTTTGTCATTGAGATTACACTATTGAATTTTGTCATATGTTTTTTTCTGTTTTTCAATCTTCTATGTAACCCAGGAGTGATATACTTATAGAAACAGCAAATAGAATATAAGGAAAGTTTGAAGTTGTCAGTTCAAGAAGAAAAAGAATGTTTTGAAACAGACTGTGGTAGCAGTTGTACAATACTGCTTGAGGTGACTAAACTATGATATGATAACTGTGTTAACTCCAAATAAAATGGTTTTGTGGGAAAAAGAAGATGGCAGGAATACACAGTCACCATACAAAAGGAATTGGTCGACATATGGCCATTTCAAGAGGTAGCATATGATCAAAAGCTGATGGTATTGAAGGAAGAAACCCAGACTGTGCTAAAGAAATTAACAAAAAAGAAAGCCAGAGGAGTTGACAAAATACTAGTTGAAAAATTTCAAAACACAGAGGCAGTGCTGCAAGCACGCACCATGTCAAGAACTTGGGAAGCTCCCTGGCCAATCAACTGGAAGAGATCCACTTTTGTGCCCATTCCAAAGAAGGGCAACATTCTGCCTCAACAGAATTCAGAAATCATCAAACAATACTATTGATATCACATATAAGTGAAATTTTGGTGAAGGTAATTCAATAGTGATTACAACAGTACATAGATAGTGAGCTGCCAATATTATAAGCCGCATTCAGAAAAGACAGTGAATGTGAGATATCATTAATGACATCAGATGGACTTTGTCTGAAAGCAGAGAATTTAAGAAGCATGTTTACTTGTGTTTTGTTGACGATAGAAAGGCATTCATAATATAGATCATAAAAAACTATGGATAAAATTGTGAAGTATTGAAAGCTCAGAACATCATTCTTATTCTATCGGTATGCTGAGCAAATAATCCCAGAAACTGGACTATTTGAAGAAAAACTCGGCATCAGAAGGGTGGAGGACTTGCCAACAACCTTAGCTATAAGAATGACACAACCTTGCTTGCTGAAAGTGAGGATGAATTGAAGTATTTGCTGATGAAGATCAAAGACTACATAAGTTTCATTCTGGATTTCAAAATAAAAGAAATGTAAAGAAAACCAAAATCCTCAGAGGGGGAATGGTAAGCAACACAATGATACAATAAGGAAAGTTTGAAGTTGTCAGGGATTTCATTCTATCTGTACGTAATCAATACACATAGAAGCCACAGTCAATAAACTGAATGTTATATTGCATTGGGCAAATCTGCTGTACAAGACCTCTTTAAAGAGCTAAGATGTCACTTTGAGATCTAAGGTGAACTGACGCAAGGCATGGTATTTTGAATGACATCTGCATGTGAAAGAGGGACAATAAATAAGACCATGCCATAACTAATGCCTTTGAATTATGGTGTCAATAACATATTATTAAAAGTATCATGGGTAACAGAATTAAAAACAAATTAATTGTGGAAGAAGCGCAGCAGAATTCTCTGAAGCATGGATGGTGAGACTTTGTCTCAGGTAGAGGGGCCAGTCTCTAGAAAAGGACATCATATTTCATATGGGACTACGAAATGTTTCGTTTTATTGTGCATACCGTTCCTGTGATTTGAAATGATCAGATAGTACATAACACCTACTTCTTAGGGTTGACACAGTGGAAAAACTGGAAATTGATTCCACGAATTCCCATTGAGGTAAGTGAACAGACATGTTACCTTTTTTGCTAAGTAAGCAGCTGAGAGGTGGAAAGGCATGGCAAGACAAGTGAGAAGGCTTGGCTAGCTAGGAGAAGAAGGGGTAGGTAAGTAGCTGGATTGCATGGAGGCAAATTTCTCACTGTGTGGAGGAAAATGACTCAATCCATGCATAGGAAGATGCTAAGATTAACCGAGATCCATAACTATCAACACAAGTCCCGATGTGCCCCTCATGCTTGTGGTGGCACGTGTGCTCGCTCTTTGGGTCAGTTCGATTCTTGTCTACAGGTGTGTGAAGGGCAAAGAATGAAATAATGATCCTGTTGTATTACGGGTAATGGAAACTTCTCTCTTGCTGGCAGCTTTTCAGGATGCTGGCACACCTGAGGACTTAGAATACTATTTCTCAAAATTTCAATTGCATGCAGATCACCTAGACACCTGGTTAGAAATGCAGCCTCTCCTTTAGTATGTCAGCAACAGTATGTGAGATTCTGCATGTTCCATTCTTGGTGATGCTAATGCTTTTGGCTCTATGAGAAAAAGGACCTAGACCATTGTTACAGGTGTTGTTCTTACCATTCAGCTGGTTCTGATTCATAGCAACATGCCCAGTCCTGGGCCATCCTCACAATTATTCTGTTTTATTTTTTAAAACCATTTTAGTGGTGCTCATACAACTCTTATCACAATACATACATAAATACATAGTGTCAAGCACATTTGTACATTTGTCACTTAGTTTCTTGTAATAGTGTTTTGTAGTTTTCCTCACATAGATCTTTTGTTCTTTTAATCAGGTATATCCCTAGATATTTCAATTTGTGCTTGGCTATTGTGAAGGTTATCACCCTTTGGATCTTCTTTTCTGTGGTCTTATCTGATGTAAATAGCAGTTCGATAGACTTTTGTTTGTTGATCTTGTATCCTGTCATTCTGCCATACTCCTCTATTGCTTCCTGTACTCCCCTTTTGGAGCTTTTGGTATTTTCCATATGTAAAATCATATCATCTGCAAAAATGATAGTTTCACCTCTTCCTTCCCTAGGTGAATTCCTTTGATGTCTTTTCTTTGCCTTATACTGTTAACTAAAACCTCCAGTATGATGTTAAATAAGAGTGGGGACAAGGGGCATGCTTGTCTGGTTCCCTTTTTCAGTAGAATTGTTTTTGTCTTTTCTCCATTGACTGCCACATTGGATGTGGGTTTTTCATATATAGCTTGTATTGTCTTGAGTAATTTTCCTTCCATTCCTATCTTCTCGAGTGTCTTAAACAGGAGTTGGGCTGGATATAGTCGAATGTTTTTTGCACAACTATCAATATTATCATGTGATTCTTATAGTTTTTCATGTCAATGTGGAGAATGATACTAATGGTCTTTCATATGTTGAACCATCCCTGCATCCCTGGTATGAATCCCACTTGGTCATGATGAACTATTTGTTTTATATACTTTTGTATTCCGTGGCCAGCATTTTGTAAAGTATTTTTGCATTGATGTTCATTAGGGATATTGGTCTGTAGTTCTTGATTCTTGTGGGATCCTTGCCTAGTTTCGGTATCAGTGTTATACTAACTTCATAGAAGGAGCTTGAGAGTTTGCCATCTTTTTCTATGTTTTGGAAGAGTTTGTGTAGAATTAGTGTCAGTTCTCTGAATGTTTGGTAGAATTCTCCCGTGAAGTCATCTGGTCCAGGGGATTTTTTTGTTGGTAATCTCTTGATAACCTTGTCTCTTTCTTCTACTGCTATGGATCTGTTGAGATTATTGACATCCATTGGGGATTCAAAGGAGGGACTATTTTCCATGATTTGTCCATGTCTTCCAAGTTGTTGAATTCCTTGGAGTACAGTCCTTTGTAGTACTGTGTACTTATTCTTTTGATTTCATTACATTTCTGTTGTAACATCCCCTCTTTCATCCCTCATTCTTGCTATTGAAATTTGTTTCCTCCTTTCATTGGTTAAGTTTGTCATTGGTCTGTCAAGTCTGTTTATCCTTTCAAAGAACCAACTTTTAGCAGCATTACCTTCCCCCCATAGTTTTCTTAATTTCCTCTCCTGAATCTCAGTCCTGATATTTATTATTTCATTTTTTTTGCTATTAGTAGGTTGTCCTGCGGACTCTGCTCTAGTTGTTGTAAATTTTGTGCCAGCATATCAATCATGAGTCTCTCTTCCCTTTTTAGGCATGCATGTATTGTTATGAAACTTCCTGTGGTAACTGCCTTTCTGGTGTCCCATAAGTTTTGGTACACTGTGTTTTCATTCTCATTTGTTTCTAGATATTTCCTAATTTCTTTTTTTTGGCGGGGGAGGGCATCACTGAAATTTCCTAATTTCATCTCTGATTTGGGAGAGTACATACTCCTTTTGCAATAGAGAATTATTCAACTTTCAATTGTTTGCTCAAATTTTCTTCATCTTTCTTTTCTTGATTTCCAGTCTTATGCCACAGTGGTCAGAGAGTTCTGTATGATATCAACGTGTTTAGATCCCCTTATGCCCTAGCATGTAGTCTATGTTCAAATATGTGCCATGTAACTTTGAGAAGAATGTAATTTTTTTGAATTTAGATGAAAAGCTCTGTAAATATCTATCAGGTCAAATTATCTAATTGTAGGGCTTAAATCTCTAGTTTCCTTATTCAGTTTCTTTCCTTGTGATCTAGCTTTCTCAGAGAGTGGTGTATTAAAGTCACCCACTATAATTGTTGAGCCTGTGATTTCTTTTTTCACCTTTTGGAGTGTTTGGTCGATGTATTCAGTGGGTATCTCATTTGGGAAATACATGCTTAAAATGCTTAGTAGTTCTTTGTCCACAGTTCCCTTGAGCATTATATGTGTGTGTGTGTGTGTGTGTGTGTGTGTGAGTGTGATTTTTGACTTCTTTCCATCCTTAGGACAATGCTATCTTGGGGGCTATTATCTCTTTTTTGCCCTCTGGGTGAGGTTGTATTATGTGGAGGTGAATTTTTGGTTGGTGAATGTTGTTGTTCTGTCCATACTGTGTCAGCAAAGATGTTTTGTAGGGTTGGGTTTCTTCTAACGTATTCTTTGAGTTTTTTCTTATCTGGAAAGACTCTTACTTCTCCATTTATCTTGAAAGATAATTTGGCTTGCTAGAGTATTGTTGGGTTTGCATTATTTTCCTTCAATTTTTGGAAAATGTTACTCTACTCTCTCCTTTTCTTCATAGTGTCCATTGATAGTTCTGCATATAGTCTTGTTTGGGACATTTATATGGGATTGCTTGTTTTCCCCCAACTGCTCTCATAATTTTCTCCTTGACCTCAAAGTTGGATAGTTTAACTATTATGTGTCTTGGTGACTTCTTGGGCTTCATTCTAGCTGGTGATCTTTAGCCTCCTGATGGTGGCCTGGTTTTCATTCATTAAGCTGGGGAAGTTTTCCACCAAGAATTCTCTCACTATCATTGCAGATGATTTTTTCTTGTGTCTTCCTCCGGTAATCCAACTATTCTGATACTGTCTCTCTTCATAACATCAGGCATGGCTCTTAGGTTTCTTCAGCTTATCAGATGACCTTATTAGATTTTTGTTTGCATTTATAAGAGTCTGCTTGCCTGTTCTCTATGTCACTGGTGCAGTTCTCTGCTTCCTCCAGTTGATACATGAAGTCCGTGAGTCTGCTACTGGTGTTTGTTATCTCATCCCTAAGCTCTTGTATTTCCCTTTGGTGTATCTCCTCTATCATTTCATCCTTTTTCTGTATTGTTTCCCTCATCTCCTGTGTGACTCCAAGCAGCATTCTGAAAATTTCTTTCTGTGGCAGATCAATGTCTGCATGTCATTAGGTTCTGGACATCTTTGCCATTGCCTTTTGTTTCTCCTGGTTTTTGTTGTTGTTGTTGTTGTGGTGGTGGTGGTAGTTGGGGCTGATTGCTGTTTGCATTGTATTGCTTTAGAAGAGTCAGGTTCCATTTTCCAGGGAGTTGAAGAGCACTGGCTCTTTCTGGGAGACTTGTAGAAATGCTTCTTAAAACTTCCTGCAACTAGTTTCAATATAAAATTGGCTGACCACTTTATCCTCCTGTGGCTTCACTCTTTACTTAATCAACCAGCATTCTGTTCTTTGGAGGGCAAGTTGGATGACCCTTTCAGGAGACACTGGTTGGGTTGTAGGATGGCGTTGTAGTGCTCTCACAAGAAGCCGTGATGGTGTGACTCAGGGCAACTTGTGAAACTGCAAGGGGTGTGTGGGAAATCCCAGGGTGTGCCACAGAAGGCTGGTGGGGTGCCTGCTTTGGTGTAGAGCACCGGGAATGGTGGGCGGACTTGCCCTGAATAGATAGATCCTTGCAGAGGTTGGGCAGAGATTCCTAAAGCAGCATGGTCAGTTGGCGAGTGTTGGTCGAGCTGCCTGAGGCCATCTGAAGCACTAAGGGAGGCAGGAGGAAGTTCCTTCAGTTATGTGGTACTACCGAGGACAGATACAAGCTCCCCCAGCCACACAGACAGGAATCCCCTGGGAAAAAGTTGGGAAGAATATCTCTTCATAGAGGGCAGGTGGATTCTCCCCAACCTTAGGCTAAG
Organism: Nesogale talazaci; assembly: GCA_004026705.1. Lineage (NCBI taxonomy): Eukaryota > Metazoa > Chordata > Mammalia > Afrosoricida > Tenrecidae > Nesogale > Nesogale talazaci. The sequence goes on along the minus strand of PVJH01004902.1, from coordinate 44,927 downwards.
CTGCACAGGGTGGAGCTCTCTCAGTTGGGTGGAGTATAGGCACAAATATCCTAGGCTAACGAGAGTTCTCTGGACGTTGACAGTGGTGTGAGAGAATATGGAAGAAGCAAAGAGGAAAAAAACACAAAAAACTAACCTCGCTGAGATTATGGGGGGATAGTTAGAAGAGAGGAAAATAAAAGTAACAATAGTTGAGCCCCAGTTCCTGACCAAAGGCTGCAAGGGATTAATCCCTGCCCCAAGGGGGTGGCAAGCTGTGGCTATGCGGCGATAAAGCCCCTGTGCCACCTCCAAATGATCCCAGCTCCAGCAGAGACAGAGGCGGGGCTAAGGTCAAACCCTAGATAACCTCCATTGTGGTAGACTCAAAGCCCCCAGTCCCTCAAAACCTTATGGATCTATGCCTACTTATCTTTATGATGCTCCTTCTGCTATCCAGCAGTGTTGAATTTCCCTCTCTGTAAACACTCCTAGAATGATATCTGCAGAGTCCCTTTGGTTTGCGTTACTTAGTCACCATCTTCCTGGAAGTCCCACAATTATTGTTATGTTTGAACCTGTTGTGCCAGCTGCTGTGTCAATATGTCTTCTCAAGGGCCTTCTTCTTTTTTTGCTGCCTCTCTATTTTACCAAGCCCTTCAAAGAACTGTTTTCTCATGACAATGTGTCCAAAGTATGTAAGATGAAGTCTTGCCATACTTGCCTCTAAAGAACACTCTTGCTGTACTTCTTCCAAGCAATTTGGTTTGTCCTTTTAGCAGTCAATATTTTAAAAATTCTTCTCCAGCAGCACAATTTATATTCATTTATTCTTCTTCAGTCTTCTCTATTCAATGTCCATATGTTTGAATAATAGTTGTATTGACTGGATTTCTTTGTATGAAGACAGATATTATCCTATCACATACAGCATCATACTTCAAGCTAGTTCTTGAAATGTTCTTTTTGACAATGAATATGACACCATTCCTCTTGAATTTGTCATTCCAGGCATAAAAAACCATAGAATTGTCTCTTTCAATATAGCTAATACCAGTTCATTTCAGCTCACTAATGCTGGAAATATCTACCTTTATGTATTTCATTTTAAATGACTTCAAATTTTCCCAGATTCATAATTTTTATATTACAAGTTCCATATAGTATTATATATTTGCAGCTGTTTATTCTCATTGTGAGCAAATGAAGGTCCCAAAGTATTTACTCCTGAGCCTTTACCCATCTATGTCATTATGGTCAGTGCTCTTTCAGGAAAGCAACTCCTCCTCATATTTGTGAACACCTTCTGATATGTACATTCAAAGATGTATTACATGTACATACACATATGAACTTAAAAATACATGCAGTTGTCAATAAAGACATTCACTTATTTGTTTTGAACAATAAAATTTCTAATTCCTATTTAGGTCAGGCTTTATACCGTATAGACACACACACACACACACACACACCTTTCTAGGACTGGCTTTTGCAAATAGAAATAAATATCACATCGTATTTATTTGCCTTTCTAAAGCATCCCATCATTCTCCAGCATCAACTTAGAATGACTTTATCTCTGACTGTAAGTTATCGAGTGACATTTAGGGGGAATGATCTAAGCAAACTAGGATGTTTTCATTCACAGGCTGAAATTGTTAACAATGGCAATATGGCATAGGTTGGCGAATGCAGAAATTGAGCTCAGATCTCACCTCTGTCCCTTACTATACAACTTTCACCTCCTTGAGCTGCAAACTCTGTATTTTCAACATGATAATAATAACACCTCCCTTACAAAGGTTAATTCAATGTAATCTTAACTCAACAGATAACTCTTGTAGACTTATTTCCTTCTTGTGATTTGGAATGAATTTGCTTCTATTTCTTTACTCAAGGAACTCATAATGTAGGGGACAGACACACAGTGAAAGCATAAGAAGTACATAAAGGTCCCATGATGGAAGTGGCCAATAGAGGGAGAAGGATGAAGTCTCCTAAGGGAAGATGGTAGCTGAACTGCACTGTAGAAGATGAGGATTTATGTGGTAGGAAAGGGGGAAACAGAGCCATGCTTCTCAAGTTTTATGTGCTTCCAGATTACTGGGGTTGAGGATCCTGACTCAGCACCTGAGATGGGCATGTGATTTTGCATTTTTTAACAAACACCAATGCTGCTGCCAAACATCATACTTGGAGAAAGAAGGCAGGCAGGCAGTCATTTAAGATTCAGGAAATGCTAACACAACTGTGACAATGAGGAATTGCTTAGTATACTGGTTCTCAATCTTACTAATGCTGTGACTCTTTAATACAGTTTCTCATGGTATGGTGACCCCCCAACCATAAAATGATTTGTGTTGCAATTTCATCACTGTAATTCGGCTATTGTTATAAATTGGGCAACCCCTGTGAAAGGGTCATTCCACCCCCAAAAGGGTTGTGACCCACAGATTGAGAACCACTGGCCTAGTGGGTTAGGAGAACATCAAGTAGCTGAAAATGGTTGTTGGCTCTTAACTAAATTGGCTTGGGTCTGCTCTACATATGTGTCTTCTATAGTTCATGCTGAATTCATTCCTATGTCACAGGAAAGAAATAAGCCTGCAAGAGGTGTCTGTTGAATTAAGATTAAGTTGAATTAATCTTCATAAGGGAGGCGTTATTATTATCAGGTTGAAAATTGCATCATGTCTACTAATATCCGGTTGCCAATAAAAAATGAGGGAAATACTAAAGGAGATCATTGGCACAGTAGTCATAACAATGGGCTCAAACATACCAACATTCATAAAAATGGTGCATGTTCAAGCAAGATTTGGTTCTGTTTTATGAAAGGTCATCAAAAGTTGGAAGTGATGCAATGGCTACTAGTTACAGCACATTCTGTGATGAAGGCCAGTGCCACAATGCAGGAAAGTGCATTCTGTCTAGTCACTGGAAGGCACACTGGCCACCTGGTTAACCTTAACAGCAATAGGGAGAGGAGGGAAAGTAAATGCATTTTTTAAAAGATCTCTCACATTGTTTGAGAAGCCCTAGAGCCTAGTGGGTAAGAAATTGGATTGCTAATTACAAGGTCAGTAGTTTAAAACTACCAGCCACTCCTTGAGGGCAAAGTAAAGGAGTAAAAAAAAAGTTACAGTCTTGGCAACCCACAAGAACAGTTCTACTCTTTCCTATCAGGTCACTGGGAGTTGATGGCAATGACTTTGGTTTTATTATCACATAATGCAAATAAGCATAGAAAGAGCCACAACATCTCTCTGCAAATATTTCAATGAAAAAATAGTGCAGGTCTGTCTTATTTTGGTTGGTGGACCTGGAAAGACTTCATAGAGGAGTTGTCACTTGAACTAAATCATAAAGGATGAGTGTTTGTTAGTATTCAAGATGGACAATCAGGTAAAGGGAATGGGTTTGATAGGAATGTGTGCTATGGGTTTGATCGTGTCTCCCAATAACTTATCTCGGACTGTTAACCATACATAATCTAATCTGTATGTTGAGCAAGTAACCTGAAAACCTGGACAACTTAAAAGAATGCAGTATCAGGATTGGAGGAAGAGTTATTCACAAACTGCAACTTCATTTGCTAAAAGTAAAGAGGATTTGAAGTAATTACTTAGGAAGATCAGAGACGATAGCTTCAGTTTGGATTAGAGTTCAACATGAAGAAAACCCAAATCTTCACAACTAGACCAATAAGCACTACCACAGGGAAGAGATAGAATACTGACGTTGTCAAGGAATTTGTTGTACTTGGATCCACAATAAATACTTGTGGAAATGGATGTAAAGCAATGAAATAATGTATATAAGGGGGCAAATCTGTATCAAGGACCTCGTCAAAGTCTTAAAAAGCAAAGCTGTCACTTTAAGAATGAAGGAGTGCTTTATCCAAGTTAGATATGTTCATCTACCTCATATGCATGTGAAAACAAGACAATGAATGAGATGGGAGATGAATTAATGCATTTGAAGTATGGTATTTGTTAAGAATATTGAATATCATAAACTGCCAGAAGAATGAGCAGTTGACCTTGGGAAAAGTACAGCCAGAAAGCCCTTTGGAAGGGAGGAGAGTGAAACCATTCCACAAACTTTTGCATGTCACCTGGATGGATTAGTCCCTGGAGAAGGACATATTGTTTGGAAACAGAAAGATCCATGAGATGGTTTGGCACAACTGCTGCAGCTAAGGGGGCAAATACACTGATGGTTCTGAGGTTGGCATAAACCACCATGAACTGGGACAAGCTTTTAGACACCTGCCACCAATCATCAAAACCACAGTAGGACAGCCTCTACACCTAATATCTTCTGAGGGCAGAAATGACAGAGACACTAGCAAATGAAGACAGATGCCACTTGAGACAATGTCTAAACGCCAAGAATGCCAAAGCACTACCAATGAAGAACTTCCCTCCTCCAGGGCGAATGCCCTCATTTGAACTTTAAGCCCCCTAAGTGTGAGACAATGAATTTCTCTTCTCACAGGTGGTATTTTGGTTATAGCAGCATCAAGTCACCGTGACAATATGCAATGACATAGAAACCCAAAGGATCTAGATTCAGCCTGGGAACTATACGAATTTTCAAATGATTAGAAATACGTGTGTGCTCGGTATGTAGTGTTGGTAGGTGTTATAAATCTCTAAATTGGCAGGTACAGGCATGGAAAGGCAAGGAAAGGCAAACAAGAGTCAATTCATGAAGGAGAAGGATATCATAGTTTTATTAGGAGGCAATGGGGGATATATTGAAGGATTTCTATGGAAGAAGGTATGACTTGCCTATAGGACGAAGAATAGGTAAGTTCTAAGTCAGAGAGAACAAGAATACTTAAGATGTTGTTGGGTCTAATGAAAAATGATGAGCCTAAACTTAAGCAGATCAAGAGAGGAGGGAGTAGTTAGTGCAGGTGGAGGAGAAGGGGGGAGACAATGGAGTTTTTCTCCCAGAAGAGCTGCTGTGGAATGGCCACAATTGAGACTATAGGAAGAAGGTCACTCTCCTTGAGAGGAAGGGTTAGGGTTATGAATCTAGGTGGGCCAGTGGTTGGAGCTGCCTGGGGTGAGTGTGCAAATAGAGGTATTTCTGGATTTCTGACCCCTAACCTGTAAAGGGACAGATCTTATTGCTATATCTGCCCTCTGAATAAAAATACTATGGACATGCATTACCTTCCTCCTCCTCCACCTTCCTATAACAAAAGCCCTACTACCAAAGATTCTGAGAGTACATTTGCTTTTCCAAATTTAATTGATTAGAGAAAACGGAGCATTTTGAACTATTAAGAGTTCACTCAGGCTGAGCCCCAGTAGCGTGGTGGTTGAGGGTGGGACTGCAGCTGACTGGCTTGGCGGTTCAAATCCAGCAGCAGCAAGGCTGGGCCTCCCACTCCTACCAGAGGGTGGTGATGCCTTAAAAAAAAAAAAAGAGAGAGTTCACCCAGGGGCACGTGACCACTCCATCTCAGAGTCAGTGTCTGTCTAACCCCTCTTGTTTAAATCACCACACTCTCCAGGCCCTATTTTGAGAACTGCATCCTTTCCTAGGCTTGTAGGCCTACTAAGGAAATAAGTTTATTGTCCCCAAAGTTCCTCCAATTCCAGAAAATTAGTGAAAACATGTTTTATCCATCTCATACACTGAACCAAGCAAGCTTATTGCTCTGGGAAAACTCAGTGTCCACCCCAAGAATCTCTCTGTACCACACGTAGTGTCCCAAATTTCTCCTGGCCACTTTAGGAGCTCTCTCTTGACCAAGTCACAAAAAAGGTAAGTGCACTCATGAATTCCCAAGGAAAGGAAGCCCTTCCTTTGCCACTGGGGCAGTGCAGCAGCAGCACCACCACTACGCCTCCAGATTTTGATAGTGCTCCACCCTGAGTTCATATCCCATAAGCTTCACATTTAGAATCCATTGGACATGTCACTTTCATGGAAAGCAAAAACATTCCTGTAAAATGTTATAGAATCATGCTGCATAGGAGATCTCGAATTGAAGATGAGATTATGTAGAAATAGCTTATTATTGACATCTGGAAGACATTTAGTATTGCGTAGGGAGGGACAGATGTATTACAGGTATGTATAGGAATTAAGCTCTTTTTCCCCCTTTTCGTTTGCTATCCAACCTCTTTTAATCCCTTGTGGTTCTCCCAGACAAGGTACCTTGGAAATGTGCCCTTACAAAGTCCTCCTTGCCCCAATTCAATTCTCTTTGCTTCTTTGTAGCTGGTTTTGAGCTACACAGCCCCAGATGGTTAGTTTGGGAACAAACACAGGTTTTTTCAAAGAGATAATATTGATTCCCTCTAGACCCACAATGACCTCTTTCTTCTAACTCTTCTCATTCCACTTCACAAGGCTTTTAAATCCCTACTGAACAAAGCACTTGAATATGGGTCAGAACACAGGCCACAGCTCAAAATCAACTATACTGATCCAAGAAGCTTTGGCTGGCCCAAGTGGGGTCTGGTGCTTTGTTTTAACAAGAATCCCACCAGCTGGTCTTGCTCTGCTTGGCTAAGAATTAGATAAGGGAGAGAGGAATTGACTTCAATAGGAAGGTGACAGATACCTAAGGACAAGCGGGAAGGAATAGGGAATGGGCAATGTCCCCTGCAGTGGTGGTTCTGCATCTGCAGAAGAACCAAGATAGACAGGAGAAACAAGTCGACACACACTTATCTGGCTCTGAAACAAAGCCACAAGCAGATCACTGACTTCACTCACTTCGATTCACACTGGCCTTTTCATTCCAGACCTGTGGTAAACCTCCAATGAGCAAATAAAACCTATAATTTGGTTAAAACGTTAATTTTTCACAAGAGTTATATGCAGTTTTAAATGCTCACAACCATTAGATATTTTGAGAGGGAAGCTAACTTCTTTAAAGTGATCTCCTTGGAGCTGCATTAATCTAGTGGCACAGAAATGCTAGATGCTTTACTATAACTTGGTCAGCTAATACACCAGTGGATATAAAAGTCTAAAGAATTCATTGCATAGTGCCAAGGGTCTTAAAGTCTTGCAAGTACCCATCTAAGGCAAAATAATTGGTCTCGATTCATTTGGAGCAGCACAGGAAAGAGAGTCAGAAATAGAAAAAAGGAAAGAAATATGTGGCTAGTTTCTTACATTAATAATTGCCTCACTTGCCATGAGGCCAGAAAAACTTGATGGTGCCCAACTGCTGTGACTAAACATTAAAAAAAACTTTACTAACTAAGAGTTTCATTAATATGTAATTCACATATACTATTCAGTGACTTAAACATATTATGAGAGCTGTACTTTCATCACCACAATCTATTTTAGAATATGTTTTTCTTTCTTGTACCCATTATTATTAGTTCTCCATTCCCCACAGTCTCCTGTCATGACCCTAAGAATCTATTAATCTAGTTGCTGTCTCTACAGCTCCACCTATAGTGAATTTTATATAAAGAAAGTCATACAAATAAAATGGCTGGACATTTTGATCAAAGATTCGACAGAAAATTCCTCGTCGCAAAAGGCCTATAGAACGTACTTCCAAACCATCGTGGACTTCTGAAACTTGGATGAGGGATGAAATAATTGTTCTGAGATAATCTTTAAGCTTTAAATCAGCATATTACCCAAAGTCATCTTAAAATGGAATAATAGTTTAGCCTAACTAACAAAAAAGGTCTGGCCTGACCCGTTTGGGAGCAAACTAACAACATCAGCTTGAAGAAACAGAAACCTTAAGGGGTGGTGAATTTATGCTAATGAGGGAAGAACAACTCAGAAAAGGAGGGTGAGTATGGTTGCACGATTTTGAAGAATTTAACCGGTCATCAAACTTTATATGTAGAAACTATCCAATTGGCATATGTTTTGCTGCATATATTCTCAATAACAAAACAAATAAAATTAAGTACAAATAGTTCTAGACAAATGGCCTTTACTATATTCACATTAATATTAAGCTAGTGATAATAAAAGTTGGGTATTAAAATTATCCCCAATATTAGCACCATTCTCTCGCTGGACTGGGGACTGAACTATTGTGCTCCATGGTGGTTTTGTTGGCTGATCTGGGGGAGTAGATCATCAGACTTTTGTTCCTAGTCCACCTAAGTGTGGAAATGCTAGTGGAGCTTGGTTAGCATCATAACAACATGGAAACTTCACTGATTATTGAGTTGTAGCTGTGTGTGAGGAATTGAACTCAGATCTCCTGCATGGAAGGCAAGATGGCCACCACTGAACCACCTTTGCCAGGAAGACAACACTAAAGATGGTTGGGACCACTCCTTATAAAATCAAATAGAATTCACCCACTAACTCACTGAACCTCTAGGAAAAGTCTCTGAGTCTCCCTAAGTCTCATTTGTAAAATGCAGTTAATGTGATTCCCTACATGTGGTAGTAAAGAAAAAGTTCTTACCATAACAATCATTTATCGTAATTCTAGTGTATCATAAACAATTAACCACAGGTACAGATGCCTTAATAGTAGCAACAATTTTAGATGAATTGTGGGTCATCATAAAAATATCAGTCATTGTATCAGCTCCAGTCCTCAATAACATGTATGTAAGTAGATATCAATATTGCAATGGCCTTATAGGCTTTGGTTAATGTCTGTCACTGCTTCTAGTCAAATATGCATGCTGCTGCTTATAGCATCATATCAGCTATTTGGATATTGGCAGGAACTGCCTCCAGCTCTCCCGTGTATAGTTTCCTTGGCCATACAGTAAATGGACTTATGACCTTAATAACCCACAGGGATTTGAATGACATAATTGGGAGTCCCTTGCTGCGAAACAGAACAATGGGTTGATCTCTCATTTTTTATCAGTGTAGTACAGGTTAATGCCTGCTACCAAATATCGTCTAGGGCAGGGGTCCTCAAACTTTTAAAACAGGGGGTTAGTTCACTGTCCTTCAGACCATTGGAGGGCCAGACTATCGTTTAAAAAAACACTGAACAGATTCCTATGCACACTGAACATATCTTATTTTGAAGTTAAAAAAAAAAATAACACCAAACAGGAACAAATACAATCTTTAAATTGAAGAACAAGTAAAGTTAAATCAACAAACTTACCAGTATTTCAGGAACTATGGGCCCACTTTTGGCTAATGAGATGGTCAATGTCTGGTTCCATATTTGTCACTGCTGGTCGTAACAAGTGATGCAAGTGTGGATTAGTCTAGATCTCGTTGGAGATTTCATCCTTCTGGAAAAAGTCTGTTCGCAGACATAAGTGCTGCCAAAGATTGTTGCCATTTTGAGTGCATGATTCATTCCTGAGATTAGGATATGTCTCAGAGGGAAGAGATGCATAGAAATTAGGAAGGCTGCTTGACTTGAATGCGTCTTTCAGAGAGTCACAATTCTGCAAATCAGCCAGTTCCATTTGGTAAATTGTATCTACATTTTCAATGTCAATAGAAAATGGGTTAAGGAAAAGCTGTATGTCCTGTTCATGGAGATGAAGCTCTTTAAATGTAAATTGGAACTCCTTTTGCAACTTTTCCAGTGAATCCACACATGTTTTGTTTGGGAATGCAAGCAATGATTTTTCTGCTAACAGATTCTGAGTTGTGGGGAGCTGGCAGAAATTTTCCTCTTTCATTTCTTTGATGAGGAGGCCTAATTTTACTTCAAATGCTCTGACATACTATGGCACATCACAGATGAGCGTCGCCTTTCCTTGAAATTGCACATTGAAACTGTTGAGTGGCTCTGTTAATATCTGTCAGAAAGACAAGGAGCCATTTTTATTCTGCATCATTGAGCTCTGGTATGTCTTTGTTTTTTGAAAGCAGAAAAGCTGTAATCTGCAGAAGTAAGTCATAGAAATATTTCAAAACTCTCCCTCGACTCAGCCAATGGATTTCTGTGTGGCACAGAACATCTTCATAGGCAACATTTAGCTCAGACAGAAATTCCTGAAATTGTCTGTGGCTTAGTGAATTAGCTTTAATGAAGTGAACACAAGATTTCACAATTTTCATAACAGAGTCCCATTTCAATGATTTACTACACAGTGTTTGTTGGTGGGTGAGGCACTGTGTGGATACTGGATGAGGATGGTTATGTTTGTCCATTTCTTGGTTAATGTGAGCAATTACTCCTTTCTTAGACCCCACCATGCTAGGAGCACCATCAGTTATCACACTGGCTAGTTTAGCCCAGTTCAGCTCCAAACCACTCACAGTTTGGCAAACCTTTTCATAGATAACCTCTTCTGTAGTTGTTCCCTTGTTGCTTTGCCATGCAGCAAGCTCTTCTGTGACTTCAAAATAGTCATTCGTCCCACAAATAAAAATAAAATTGTGCCCAATCACAGACATCATTATTTTCTTTGAGGGCCAAGGAAAAATAGGAAAGTTTTTTTTGTGTGGAGTTTTGCAAATGCTGATGCAAATTGTCTCCCATTTTTTCAATCCTTGGTGTAACTGTAGGTCCTGAAAGATTCACTGTACTAAATAAATCGGCCTTCTCTGGACACATCTCTTTGCCAACAGAAAGAAGGCATTCTTTAACAAATTCTCCCTCCACAAATGGTCTGCCAGTTCACACTATTAGCTTGGCAACTTGAAAACTTGCTTGCAGTGATGAAATATTTAGCTGCTTCTGCTTCACAAAAGTATTTTGCTGAGTTGTCAATGTATTTTTCAGTTTAATATTTTATCTTTTCTCAACTCTCTGACTGAACAATCATATTTATCTTTATGTTGTTTGATAGTGCCCATGCAAATTGTATGCTTTGAACACAAACACTATATTCTGGCATATCAAACTGATCGTGACCATCCATGCAGCCTTGCAAATCGACATCGTTTCTGCCACACCAGTGTCCATATTGTTGGAATTCCGCTTTTACCTCAGACTCACAGTGGTATGATTCAGGAAACAGCATGATTACAGAGCCAGTTCCTCCATTCCTCCAACACCTTTGCAGTTCACACCATCCTGTGTGAACTGCACTGAGATCTGTGAACTCCCGCAGGAATCTGATCCCATGGGTGAGAAGAACCATGTGATCAGATTCCACTGCAGGAAAAAAGGAGGCACGTATGTCTTTTCTCTTCTGAATCTACGGTAAGCTCAGCCATACAAACATATGGCTGAACTTGTACTGCTCAGAGATCGCAACAGTGAACCGGGGCTTACACAGCACACAACATACAACATCATACACAACTGAATGGCAATCAGAATATAAATGCACTTGCTGTCAATTAAATTGGGTTTCCTACTCCTTGGCTGTCTGCAGAGCCAGATTAAGCTCCCATAGGGCCCTAGGAGATTACCAGTTTGGGGACCACAGGCGATAACTCTGAACACTGACCATTTGCATTAACACTGAGCACTGACAATCATTGTCATTGAGCGCTATTTGCATTACCTCTGAGCATTAGCACTAAGCACTATTTGCGTTATCAACAACTGCCCTAGAAACCACCCCCAACCAACTAGCCAACTTTAAAAATGCTCTCCTAACTTCAAAATAGGCACCCCCATCTGCAAAAAAGACCTCCTAACTTCAGAAAAAAAGGCACCCCATAGCTGCAAAAAACAAAAAACAAAAGGCCTAACTGCAAAATAAAAAAAATAGACCTCCTAACTTAAAAAAAAAAAAATCCTAACTTGTTCTTATCTTGTTCCTCAGGGAGCCGGGGCTGCACAGGCAAGCTCGTGACTCATCCAATCACATCCCAGACTGAGAGGAGGAGTTGGGAGACAAAGAGACGGAGGGGAATCAGAAAGTGCGGCGCACATTCCACACATGCGCACTGTGGCCCCAGGACAAGTAGGTTGCTAAGCAGGACAGGCAGTGGTGGCAAAAACACCTGGCGGGCCAGATAAATGTCCTCGGTGGGCCATATGTGGCCCGGGGGCCATTAATTGAGGACCCCTGGTCTAGGGCATCGATTGCTAGCTTTGGCAAAACCTGTTGTTTGCTTAGACAGTGGCAGCCCCAAACTAATGATCACTCTCATGGTTTCCTTGTTCCCTTTCTTATTCTAATTAATCCTTAACATAAGCCTGGCAGTGTTCTGTTTATCATTATTAACCTTCAATCCTCTTGTTGTCATCAGGTGCCATTGAGTCAGTCCTGGTCCAAAGAGATCCTATGTACAACAGAGGAAAATGCCACCTGGTCCTGCACCATCCTGACAATCAATCTCATTGAGGGTTTCATTTTTTTGGTTATCCCTTCACTTTAGCAAGCATGATGTCCTTCTCCAGGGACTGGTCTCTCCTTCTTTCATGGCCAAAGTACTTTGTCTTAACCCTGTTAAGTAGCATCATTAGTATTCTTATCTAATAAGTGAGGAAAAGGCATCACAGAAAGAAGCAGCTCAAGATCACACAACATGCCATGGTGACTCTGAAATTCTGGTCCCTGTCTTTTCATGTATAAGTTCCTTAGAGACCAAACATACTATTTACAGAGCATGTTCCCAAATCTCAGTCATCATATGCCATTTACCATTCACTATTGATCTTTCTATATCATCTTTAATATTCATTTAAATATATTTTAGGCTTTAGTTTTTACCTCAAGGAATAGAACTGAGAAATGCACAGAATTGATGTTAGCTGATGTCTTCTAATCTACATGAAAATAACTTTATAACTATTTTAAAATTGTGTTCTTGACTCCTAAAATTCTTTATTCAAACATCCAGAAGCATTCACTTGTCCTCTCAACCATTTACACTGTAAACTAGAGAGTTATTCATTCTGAATATTATGAGTTAATATGCTTAATTGTTAACCACACTCAATATTTATTGAACACTTCATACTATATGGAAATCAGCATGGGACATGAATTCTTCATTTCACACAACCTTGGAAGCCAAGCCTGAAAACCAGAGTCGATAAAGATCTCTTCCCACCTGAGTCAAGGTGTTAGTTGCCAATGAGTTGACTTTGACTCGTGGTGACCTCACACAACACAGTGAAACATTAGCTGATCCTGCACCACCTTCATGGTTGCTAGTATGCTTGAGTCTATATTTGTAGCCACTTTGTACTTTCAATACCTTCCAAAGTAGATGGTGTAGTGGGTAACACATTGGACTGCTAAAGGCAAGGTCAAACGGCCAATGCATGGGAAAAAGACAGGGCTTTGTAGTCTTCTAAAGATTTACCATCACTAGGGGTCAGAACCAACTCAATGACCACCAGTTTGTTGAGAGTTTGTCTATAGTAGGTGGCTCACCTATATCTGACCTATTCTATTCCATAGGTTTTCCACTGGCTAATTTTCAGCAGCCGATGACCAAGTCTTTGCTCCGCTTCTATTTGAATCTGGAAGCTTCATTGAAGTCTGTTCACCACTGGTGACTATTTGAGATCCCGTCAGCCTAGGGTTCAGCATTACAGCAATGGGAAAGACACCATCATAGGACAAACTGGAAGACTGGTAGTAGACTTTCTCAGCAGACTGTCCCATTCTTTAATGATGTCCTTTTTCCCAAGAAGGATTTTAAGCCTCTCTAGTATAGTGCTACCCCCCCTCCCCCCAGCCACAATGAACAGACCTATGGTCCTTCTGTTTAGTGGTTGATATGGTTGTCTATTGGTGAAAGTGATCAGCTCTAAACTGAAGTTACAGGAAACCTCCCCCTCCCCCTTTATGCTACTCAGCCTTCAGCCAGTATCTCATTCATTTGTAGTTAATCTTCACATCAGCCTGGTGTTGCAGGAAACTTAGGTGGAGTGAGGTCAAGTTCACACAGCTTGTGGAAGCTCACACAGCTGGCAGGTGGCAGCGCTGGAAGCAGAATCTTAGGAAACTTTAGATTCAACAGATTCCAGGTAAGCTGCTTTTTCCACTACAGAAGCACTCTGCTTCAAATGGGAAAAGGCAAAGTAGAAACAGCGAGGCAACCTCTGTCATTAGGAAGAGCCACTGCAATTTCTCATGATCCCAAAACATGAGCCCTCTGCTGCCAACTGCTAAATTAATAGGCAATAACAAACTGTGACCTTTGGCAAATGACAATGGAAAGGAAGCCTAGCAGGGGTGACCAGGGTAATTACCCATCCACACATTAACTTCTGTGGGCAAGAGTCTTGACCAAACTCTCCTCCCCATTCTGAGTCACACAAATTCTTGGCCGGAGCATGGCCAATTGGTTTATGTCTGAATGCATTGGGCACCTGGGGCCAGCAGCTGCAAGGATCTTTTTTTTTTTTTCTTTTGGCTCACTCCCAGTGGCTTAACGAGTCATGCCTTGGAGAGAAAAATGACCAGGCCTTTAACTCTTTTCAAAGCCTCACTTGACACTCTTAAACTGAGAGCCAGGAGTTGGCGGGCTATAATGAATACTCAAGAGACAAGTCAAAGACTTTCTTAGTGGTCTCCGAAGGCCTATATTTGAGTGAGACAGGGGCATCAGCTGACAACTAATCTACCCTGGAGAAGACCTTCAACAATCTGCAGGAAGAGACATGCTTATATGGGTGCCTTTGACTGAGCAGGGATAATGTTTGAGGGGCTCATTTTTGTAAAGAATGAAGATTTACTTAATGAAAGATAACTAAAATACCTCATTTTGCTTTGAAAATCAAGGATTCTGAACTTCAGCATTATGTGGGGATGAAGAGAAGATTTAATGGCCCTGGTAAGCTAATCTCTCAGGACTTTAGGTTTCTCCCCATATAAGATTAAATTTTCCTTTCATAAAGAATTGTTATAGATTGAACTGTGCTGATTGAGCTGTGTCTCCAAATATGTGCTGAATTATAGACCTTCCACCTGTGGATGTGATGCTGCTGCAAAATTTTGGGGGGTGCTTTTGGTCTGGAGGAGGTAGAGATGACTGGGGATTATGATAATGAGACTATAAAAATTCAAGGTAAATCCTAAAATCAAATCATTCGAGTTATAAAAAGACCAGGATAAATAAGAAAACACATACACAAGGGGAGGTAGACTGACAGACAATGGAGACAAATACACCTACAAAACTAAGGGAATATCAAGAATTGCCTCAGTTACTCTGAAGTGAAGCAGAGAGAGAATGACCCTCTTGTCTTCCTTTTTCATCTTCTGGGACCTACCTTTGAGATGTAAGAGTTTGTAATAGTGGGTTTGCACATTATATTTCACATATAACTCATGATCTCAAAGAATTTAAAATTTCCTTCAGGATCTCTTTCTTTGAATTATGTTCCAATGTCAGTCTCCTTTTCCACACACATGCCTTATAAGTCAAAGATGTGGGGGGCGGGGGTGTAGTGGTGGAGAGAGGGTGTCTATCAGCAAACTCTGCCTCTCTGGAAGGACAAAAGCATAGAAAGAACTAATTTTACTCTCTGAGTACACTTGGCCTCTGAGTCACAGGACCTGCCTGAGGAGACCTGAGGGGTCAAGATCTTCATCAGGACACTGGTGACATTTTGAGGA
Organism: Nesogale talazaci; assembly: GCA_004026705.1. Classification (NCBI taxonomy): domain Eukaryota; kingdom Metazoa; phylum Chordata; class Mammalia; order Afrosoricida; family Tenrecidae; genus Nesogale; species Nesogale talazaci. Next base: position 29,523 of record PVJH01004902.1, on the reverse strand, counting down.
AACGATCTTCCAGAAGCAGGGAGTTCTTAATAATGCTTATAGGCTGAACCCCGGTGGCATAGTGGTTGTGCGCGGGACGGTGGCCCACTGGGATGGAAGTTCAATTCCAACTCCACAGGAGCAAAGGCTGGGCCTCCTACTCCCACCACCAGAGGGCAGTGATGCCAAAAAAAAAATGCTGATAACCTCCATTCTGTGAAGAGTTGTTAAGTATCAGATACTCTTGTAAGTATTTAATAAGTGTTAACTCATTAGCTTTTCTAACAGAATTATTATCCTGCTATCACTCCCTTCAGGATACAAAGGTAAAGTGCTCAGTTGCTACCCCAAAGATAGTTGATCCTCCTGACCTCCATAGAGATTCACAGTCTTGTAAATCTCATAGGGCAGTTCTACTTTGTTCTATCGGGTCACTGAGAGTTGACATTGAATTGATAGCAGTTTGTCTGATCCAAACCTAGAAGAGTAGCCTCAGCATCGAGTCTTCAGCTATTGACTGGTTTCCAATATTCAAGAGAGAGTCAAGAGATGGTGTAACATGTCTAGTCAGGGCAGCCTTGCCTAGGTCTCTCCCCATCTTAGACATGGGAGGCACCTACTTACTACTTTGAAAAGCCATCCTGAGGAGACAATTGGGCTGGGTTCCCTGGGGAGAAGGAGGGTGAGGAAACCACCACTACCCGTTCCCTAAGACAGCAGTTCTCAACCTGTGAGCCATGACCCCTTTGGGGGTTGAACGACCCTTTCACAGGGGTTGCCCAATTCACAACAGTAGCAACTTTACAGTTATGAAGTAGCAACGAAAATAATTTTATGTGTGTGGGGGGGTCACCACCATATGAGGAACGGCATGAAAGGGTTGCAGCACTAGGAAGGTTGAGAAGCACTGTTTTAAAGAAGATGGGTGCCTGAAGAGACACAGTTCAGAGACATGGAACGGAGAGTGTAAGGTTAAGACCAGACCATTGGCCCTGGCATTTTGCATGAAGACTGCACAGCATGGAGTGCTTAGAAGAGTGAAGCTGGGAAACTCTAAACAAGGGAAAAGACAGATACCTGATCTGTCTTTGAATTTACCCAAAGGACAGAAACTCACCAACTAGTCCACTCTGTAAGTCCATAAGAGTGACAGCATATCTCTATAAATCCTGGGATATGATTAGGATCCATCCACTGTTTGACATCCCCCTGGAGTCCTTTGTTTCATTTTTAATACTGAGGAACTGATGTGCTCCATTACATAATATATTCATGGCTTCATAGAAAAGCAGTGTTTTTCACTCATCACTGCTGGAGTTGCAGAAGATCCCCCAGGTTTATCTTATGCCTTCACATACTCCATGTGTACTAGTTTCACAACACAAAAGACACCCCTGCTCTAGTTTGAGAATCATAGTTCTAATTGTGAACTATTAAACCAGACAGTGGCATCATTGGATCTGTTGCTTAAATACCCACTCTGGCAATAGCATGGGGAATGAAGTGGAGGGGAGAGAGACAGAGGAAAGGAAGGCAACAGGGTCAAGGAAGACAGTGTCAGTATTGCAGGGAAAACAGGACAGAACAGAAACCAATGGCAGGAAGGAAACACTATTCTGAGTCCTTTGACGGGGCTGGGTTCTTGAGATGAATGAGAGAAAGCCTAAGACATATGCCTTGAGACCAAAAGAAATAGCTAGAATATGCTCTGGAGGAGCATCTTTACTATTTTAAAAATATGATTTTTGTGATCAGAATTTACATTAAGTGCTTTGTTTGCAGGTCAGACTAAACATGCTTTTCCAAACCACACCCACTGCCATTGAGGTGAGGTACCTTCATAGGTGCCCCCTAGATCAGAGTAAACCTGCCCCTGTGGGTTTCTGATCCTAAAGCTCTTGTTTTGTTTTTGGTTTTTGGAGCATCACTGCCCTCTGATGGGAGTGGGAGACCCAGCGTTGCTCCTGGAGAGCTGCTGCTCGATTTGAACAGCCAAGGCAGTGGGTCGTTGTCTCGCACTCAACCACTATGCCACCAGGGCTCAGCTGAAGCCTGAAACTCTTCAGGGGACTAGAAAGTCCAGTTGTTCTCCCTCTGAGCACCTGGTGGTTTCTCATTGCTGACCTAGCAGTTAGCAGCCCAACATGTAACCACGACGGCACCAGGGTGACTCCAGCTCCCTTAGAAGCAAAGCACACTAGGAAAGAAAACACACATTAGAAAAGTCAACATGCCTTTAAGCCATATGCCATTTTGAAAGATGCCTTCATTCTACTGTCAGATGCTGTTTTCATCTGACTTCATGAGAGTTGGCATGCCATCATCTCTTAGGGCAACGCTTCCATTCTTCTCCTGAACTCTAGACATAGCTGTAAAAGGTGCATCAGTAACTTCCAGTGACATCACACCAGGACCTCCTAGTTTCTATCCTTTTGTTTGTATCTGATGCTCACATTTTTAGTCAAAAAGGGGCAGTGACAGTAGGGATAAATGCTAGCAATGCTAAAAACTATAGCATGATAACAACGAGCTCTCTCATTTTGCTTAGCACTTACTTATATAATGGTGTACAGTCACCGCCTCGGCGGATCTACACAATCAGTCCACAAGATCCACAATTGTTCCCCTATCAAGACTAGCAATGAGGAAAGCGAGGCTAAGCGCTCGACTGATGGGCTCCGGGTCTGCCTCTCTTTCCCCGGTGTCCCAAAGAGTCTGCCTTGCCTTGTCCATTTAGGAAGAGCTCAGCCTTTACCTGTAGCTCACATGACCTTTGCGAACACCGCCCCTTCCAATTCTACCAGCCCCACGTCATTCCGGAACCTGTCGGTGGTTCACTTCTGGGTCACCCAGGGCCTGTGAGCCTGGTGAGACATTTACCAGCCACATCCATGTTGGTTTTGCTTCTTGCCCCACAGCTCTCTCTTCCTGCACACAGGCCATTTTCATTAGGATTAACACGACCCTCGGCAATAAATATTAAAACCCTGCCTAGTGAAAAGAGACGCTTCCTCAGCAGCTTAGGGGGATTAGAATTTCTAAACAGGCCCCGCTACATACGACCACCCCTCTGCTCTGTCCCATTGTGCGTGCCCACGCGGGTGTGCTTAGCCTCAATCAGATGTGGCGTTTTGCTCAGATCTGTTCGCACTAATTGTCTGCCCATATTGCTGCATGCTCCGGGTAGACGGGCCAGGGGAGAATGGGACCTCCCGTCTTTGGCCGCCCCAGGGGAGGGGGGCTTGGGTTCAGCTTCCGTCTGTGTGCTTGATCTTGGTTGGTGGCGAGATGAAACTGCTCTCCATAGAAGTTTTGTTTTCTCCAGCGTGCTCAACAGCAACCGCTGATGGGGGACCCCTTTCTTCCTCTTTGTGACAGCCACCCAGGGCAGGCTCTGAGCAGCCGGAGCCAGGAACCTGCGGCCCGGGCCGGCTGACTCTCTGTGTGTGGTGGTCCAGCAGGCTGACTGGGGAGAGGCGATTACATGGCGTGTGGGTTGTGGCCTCACTGCTACAATGACAGTGCAGGCATAACACCCCCAGTCTAGTCCTCCGTATATTGGAGATGACAATACCTACCTCTTGGCATGGCCGCAAGCATGAAAGGAAATTAATAAAGTGCCTAACACAAGGCTTGCCACAGAGAGGCTCTGAATGCGAGCGCCTCTCTTTCTCTGGCTGCAAGCCTTGAGGGGAGGTGAGGCATTTATTATCCATGTTCATAAACATCCCCTAAAGACTTGTGGTTCCTGCATGAAAAACCACACTGGCTGTTCCAGGCTAATTGGGTGTCCTTGGGCCTCCCTGGCTGGACTTTCTCCATATAAATATATGAGCTTGAGATTTTTTTGAAAGGAGACAGTAATCTTATTCCTGCACAAATGGTACATTTTTGAGAAAGGCACAGAGAATTCTTTCAGCGCTGGGAGCCGGGTAGGAATCGCTTGATATATGGGTAGCAACTCACAGTAACTAATGATTTACAATAAATACTTCAGCAAAGAAAAGTCTGGGTAAACTCTATATTTCATCCTGCTGGCAACGAGCTACAAAAGGTTTGCATTTTAAATCAACTGGTGGTTGAGCACCAGAAGGATGTGGTCGAGATAGATTGAGACAATTACTACACAGGGCAATAACTCTTCGTGGAAAGGATCCCAGCTGTCATCGGGGCTTCTTGTTAGGCAGTTGGTGAGCAAGAAGCTATGGAATGACAGACTTGGCCTCCCGGCCACCACCTCAGAGGGTTCCCAAGCAGAGTCCTGGAGGATGCCCCGCCATGGGACCCAGGGATAAAGGAACCATCAGCATCGAGAGCCGAGACTGTGGCCTTGAGAACTAGTGCTCGTTTGGGCAGGTAGACTAGAAAGGCATGAGTGGGAAGGAGCATCCTGGCTCCCATTTCACCATCCTGACGGGCTGAGATGCAAAGACAGCAGGGGCAGCAGCTGAGACCCTAGCCACAGAGTTTGGCTGAGACTGGAATTCCAGCTCTGTAGCTCCCTTAGTGAGCTGAGATAAGAAAATTACAGATCATCCCTAACTTATAAAGGAGCTCAGTTATGATAAGTCCATTGTAAATCAATGCTGGCATACGTAGACCACCCCTTTTTCCCATGTTAAGCTCTCATTATCATTGTCTTTTATTATGTATATTTTTATAAATCATAACTGTGAATACTGCAAGTGAACATCTGAGCATGATAACATGAGCAAACTGTTCTTGCATTGTATGTAATATATATATCACTAGTGATAAGATGTATTAAAAACAGGTGGTTTTGAATGTAGCTCATTGTAATTAAAATATATCATAAAATATATAGGGGCAACCTATACATTTCTTTGAGACACAGTATTTCTGTCTGTGAACTGGGGACCATAATATCTATTTTAAAATATGTCTGTAAACTAGTGTCCATGAATAAAAAACACTGCCATAGAGTGACCCTACACGACAAGGGAGAACTGCCCCCTGTGAGTTTCTGAGACCCTAACTCTTCATGGTCAGAGAAAGCTTCTTCTTTCCCCCAAGAAGCAGGCTTGTGGTTTTGAAGTCCTGACCTTGTGGTTAGCAGACCAACCTCATAAACACTATGCCACCAGGGCTCCAGGAAAGAAGCCAGTATTTAGTTTGCAGATGTTCCCATCTCCTGCTTACATTGATCATATACTAGTTGTCAGTTGCCATTCAGTGAATGATACCTGATGACCGCAGGGTATCCGAGTTGCACTGTGCTCAGCAGAATTTAAGTGACATGTCCATATCACTAGTATGGAGCCAAGACATCGTAGCACTTGAGTCTGGCTCCAGATCATTGCATTCTAGTTGTAATAAGGGTCAACATACACTCAGTGGTGTTTATCAAATGCTCTTCATGTTAGGTCTCCATATACAACCTGGAGGGTTCTCCCTCCTCCTGGAGTTAATCCAGTCTCACTGGAGAGCAAGAGAAAAGTATCCAAGGACAAACACTCTTGGCATAGACAACCCATAATCAACGATAACTGTCACAGGAACCCAGGAAAAGCATGAGCTCGGCCCTAACAACACAGAATCCCCTCCCCTCGGGTCTCCCTCTGGACCATCTTTTGGCAGTTGAGTTTGAGTGTCTGTATTTACAAAAGGTCAGCTGAGTTGGGAATAAAAGGTGGTTCATGTCTTTGGTTTAAGTCAAAAAGGAAGCAAAAGAAACTATATAAGCCATAAGGGACAAAGTTAATAGTAAAACATGAGATTGGTCCTCCTTCATGTACAGAAAAACCTTTCATGGGAAAAATAGAATCACTTTGAGACAGGGCAGTATGTCAGAGGATGGGGGTTGGAGGTGGGGAGCATGAATTGGACAACTGTTTGTGAAGTTCAGGAGGGTCACCTGAGCTCACTAGAGCATAAAATAAATGTGATTTTTGTGTCTAAGAGCAGAGGCACATGTTGATATCTTTGAGGTTGTTCTGCCACTGCCCATTATTCTATTGGCCCAACCTCACTTAGAATTTTAATTGCCAAGTAGAAGGAATAAGTCTCCATCCTTTATGTCACAGTGGAGCAAGTTGATGGCCAGATGTTGATCCTGTTTCCACAGAGAGTCTGTGTCCTTTTGGATACTGGTAAGGAATGCACACAAATTGTGTGTGGGGGGGGTAAGGGGGGAAGTAGTGGGTGAATACCCATCTTCCTGAGAAGCTTCACACTCACAAGAGTACTCTGAACACATACCAGGGCTCCTGTCAGACGTCCTGCTACATGCTCCCCTCTACTACTGGCATGCTGGGCTCTCCCAGCCCATAGAGCAGCTCTTGCCTGCCTGATCCTCGACTTCAAGAGGAGAGAGGAAACACCCTGAAGAAAAAGTCCTGGAGAGGGGTCAGACCCAACAGGAAGGGGAAGAAGCCAATACAGCCAATTACTTTTCCTGTCCTGTTTAAATCATTCTTCCTAACCTGCTCTAAGAATAAGCTCACTGTCTCCAAGATATCAGGGCCCTGCCTTTGGCTACATAAGTCACATAGGATCAGGAATCGATCCATTATGCTACTCTGAGAAACGCAAACAATAAACTGTGGTGCCAGCCTCAAATGAGAAGGACTGAATCCACAGGACCTGCCAGTCACCTTCACTCTCACCTGCTAGGTCTCTGACATGTGCCTGCCCTCATCATGAACTGCTGAGTGCTTTCCTCCTTAGTCTTTATGACTGTTGTCATGGGGTTGGGTATTAGGCAGCCAAGTCTCTGGCTGATAACATCTCTGACTAAAAGTCACACCATCTGAAGAAATGAGGTTGCACAAAGTAACAACTGCTTTGGTTCAACACTAAAGTACTAGGTAGATCAGCATCTCCCATTTTTTTCTTGGAACATTAGTTTCAAATGATATACCCCCCAAAAAACTGGAGGAGGAGGCGGAGAAGGAGGAGGAGGAGGAGGAAGAAGAAGAAGAAAGTTTTGCTGGGCAGAACAACAAAATGTGTGCTTCAGATTCTGACTCACCAGCAAAAAGGGCATCAATCAATCACTGACCCATAGCCTTACAGGGAATAACACTAGAGACACAGTAGTGGGGGAATTGCACCTGATCTGACCCCATCACACCGAGGCAAAACAATGGATGTGCAACAGAACAGCAAGGGGAGCAGAGCAAGGAAGTGCTGAGGGCATGAGGGAATACCAAAAATAGACTTTGGGGCCAGAGCGTGACACCCCACAGACTTGACCAGAAAACACTCCTAAAAGTCAATAAACAGACCTTGAACTATTTACAAGCTTTTCTCTTTTTTGTCATTATTTTTGCTGTGTTCTTCTATTGCTTTTATTTGCTCTGTCTTGCTTTTGTGCACATTATCTGCAGGTCTATCTAGGTAAGATAGGCTGGGTAAGCAATCTGGAAGAGCAAACGTCAGTCTGACAGTACTGGGGGACTTGGGAGAGGGGAAGGGGTGGGGGGGGGGAGTAGTGGTGTTAACAAACCTAGTCATTCTTGCTATCAGTTACCCCTTCCCCCACCTTCTTTCTCTTCCCTCAGAGAATCATTACTCCTATTACAATTCCTGAAGGCTTTATCTATCTTGGAATCCACGCATCGAACTATCTTAATTACACACATGAACATATGCAGGTCTAACAGGATTAATGAGGTAAAACTAAGACCATAATAATAGGGGGAGGAGATATTAAAGGACTGGAGGATAGTTATGTGTTTCCACAGTGCTGTACTGAACCATGGATATATCATCCCTTTCTTGTGGCCCTTCTGTGAGGAACTGTCTTTCTTACAGGTTTTGGGGTCTCCACTTTGTCTATGCTTCTTCATGTCAATTTGATTGCTTGGTTTTGAACTTCTTATACCTATTCCTATTTACATTTCTTGATCACACAGGCTTGAGTACTTCTTCCATGTGGACTTTGTTGCTTCCCTGCTAGATGGCTGCTTGTTTAATTACAAGTCTTTAAGACTTCAGACACTATGTCTTTTAAGGAGCAGACCCCATCAGCTTTCTTCACTACACTTGCTTATGCACCCATTTTGTCTTCAGCAATTGTGTTGGGACGGTAAGTATCATACATTGCTAAATTGTTAGAACAAATCATTCTTTTACTAAGGCAAGATTAAAGTAGAGGCCCAAAGTCCATCTGCTTCCTTGTTTTATATATCATATATACTTGAGTATAAGCTGACCCAAATATCTGAGACACCTCATTTTACCTTTTATCACAAAAACTGTATAAAAAATGTACTGAAGAACTTGGCTTCTACACGATTCCAAGGCTCAGGGTCCATCAATAGCAGAAGCAACTCATCGCTGGCAGAGATCTCCATGTGGCCGCCCCAGCTTCAGAGATCTGGCTCAATCAGGGCAGAGCCGTGCGGTTTCTCTGCCGGCTCCTCCAGCTTCTCAGACGCTGCCATCTTGTCTATGATTAATCGTCTCTGAAACTAACTCACAACAACTGGGGAAGATAGCGTCTCATCTTCACAAGGGAAATATCGCGAGATTTCCCAGAAGTCTCAGGAGAAAGCCATGCCCACATAGATGCCTCATTGGCTACTCAGTGGCTATCTTCAGATTAACAGGCTAGACTCCACGCCTACATTTCAGTCATAAAATTAACATAAGCACATGACTGCCACACTGAGGTTCAAAAACAAACAAACAAAAACATGAAAAGGAAAACAGCCTACCTGGGGCATGGCTACATAAACTGTAAAACATGAAGTTAATGTATGCCAAGGGTTGAGAAACTTTTTATGTGAAAGACTGACCTCAAATATTTTAGGATTTTCACCCTATAGGGTTTCTGTCACAGCTTCACAGCTGCAGCATAAAAGCAGTTGTAGACAATACAAAACAAAGAATGGGGGCTGGGTTCCAGTCAAACATCATTTACAATAGTAGGCAGCTGGCCAGTCATGACCAATGAGATATATTTTGCCAACTCCTGGTAGAGCTGTTAAATGATGATTAAAGAAAGTCTTAATATGAAATGTTTAATGAAAAAGATCAGTGTAGAAAAAACCCTCATGTCAACAATGATTACAATGGTGTATATTTGTACCAAGATAAGTAAAAAAAATATTGCTTCAAATCATAGAAACTGTTATCAAACAAAAATATAAAAATGTGAAGCTACTGTTTCTTACTGTGTCTTCTGTCTAGGCTTATAAACTTAAGGGGGTATTTCCATCTCTCCAAACTTACCCCTAAAGCCTTAACAACTCTTTGGTTTTGCACTGTACGAAAATAGTAGTCTTGCCATCCTGGGACCCTGGTGGCCTATGGAGGTACATGTTGGACTGCTAACTACAAGGTCAGGGGAGAATGGTGAGGCTTTCTACTCCCATAGAGAAGTACAGCCTGGGAAACCCACAAGGGCAGTTCTAGCTGCTTCCTATGAGTTAGAATCACCTCAGTGGTTGGTTTGTGAGATTGGTTTTGGCATTTTGGGAAACTCAAATCTTGTTCCTTTAAATGTTCTTTGGGTTTGGGGAACTGAAGAATTTGAAGGGTCAAGATCAATCTGTAAGGAGTTAGATAAGCGTGGATGGGATGAAGCTTCCCAATGAAATGCTCAAAGGACAGCCTTTGCTATGAATGACTGGGAGAGCAGGGTGGGGACCCAAAGCCCACTTGTGGGCAATTGGACACCCCCTTACAGGGGAGTCATGGGGAAGAAATGGGCCAGTGAGGTAGCAATGAAGCATAAAACCTTCCTCTATTTCCTGAAGGTTTCCTCCCCCCAACCATCACAGCCCCAAATCTGCCCTGCAGTTCCAGTTGGACTGGAGGAGGTGCACTGGTGGAGTTGCGAACTGGAAATGAGGGAACTCGGGGTGGATGGGCCCTTCGGGGTCAGTGGGGGGAGTGAAGTTGCTGGATGGGTGGAGGGAGGGTGTGGTGCAGAGAGGAAGCCAGCTATGGGGATCTACAGACTGTCTCCTATCTGGAGGACGGACGTAGGGAGGAGTGGGCGGGGGAGATGTCGGGCAGTGTAAGACATGACAAAACAATAATGATTGCAGAGTAATGAGGACGGGGGGAGGGGGGAAAGGTTGGAGGGGAAAGGAAGGAGTCCCATATCAAGGGCCCAAGTGAAGGGGCAGATGTTGGGAGAATGTCCATGAGGATAGGCAAGTGGGGGTGTTTGGCACAGTGTATGTAACTATGTATTGAACTACGTATGATGGAAAGCAATGTATGAGCACCCAATAAAATGATAAATTTTTTACAAAAGAAATAAAGATGGAAACAAGACCAAAAACAAAGAAAAATAGAAAAAGGTGCATTATCATGATGAATTTAAAAATGCCCTAGTACAGCTTTCCTGGCTTTTTCCTCACTTATGAAATATTTCTTTCCATTTTCTTAAAATATCTTCAAAATAGGCTTCTGTGAATGTTCTGTGTCCTATGAGAATCTATCCATCTTAACTCTTTGGAATCACAGAAAAACAGACACCATCCCCTCTGTGCTGACCTCTGTGTCATGAATTTAACTTGCCTAAGAGAACCCTCAGAAGCTACGGTTCAGACTGGACTTTCTTTTTAAGGGGTCCTAACGAGTCTTAGGAAAGATACTACTAAGAGAAGCAGTCTGCAGCCACCCACTGATTACAAAAGCACGTTTCAACACATTATGTTTGAACAACTTGTGTGTGTATAAACTGGAACTCTAGTGCCGATGCTTTTTGATTTACCCTCAAATATCCATGTATATGGGAAAACATGGAAGAGAAATATAAGTGACTGCAAGCAGTAGTTCGGCTGGAGAGCTAGGATTATGGGTGTTTTTCTTTGCTTTGCTCCAAGAGATTTTCTGAGTCTTAGTATTCTTATACATGCCTAGAAGTGATGAAGATTTCCTTTACCACAAGATCAGATCCTTGTTATCCATTGGGCTTCCATTAGTGATTTCCAAATGTAGGTCCTCAATGCTAGTTCAGAACTAGATCATAGGAAACTCCAAAGAAACTTGCTTAGCATCCCCGTAACATGTAAGTGCTTGAGTATGGCTGGGAATGGAGCGTGGGTCTTCTGCCTGGAAGGTGAGAATTCTACCCCAGAAACAGCACTGCTCCAATATGTGTAATCTCTTTATGAACAGGTCACTCTACTAAGCAACTGACTGATGGTGACGGATGCACAATCTCCATTACAAAGTAACCTTTGTTCACTGAATTCATAAGTCCTTACCTTTGGAGCTTTCCTTCAAATGGCTTAAAATCCGAGGGGACCATTGGTACTTTGAATGGCCAGTACTCAGCTAGGCTTATTCCTTGATGCCGGGTATGCCACAAAGCACACAAGAATGTGGTGAGGAGAAGGAAAGAGACTAATGTTATTTCAGAAGAAAGAAGCATACAGACGTTTTCTTACCATGAATCCTTCCAGTGAGCAAGCTAACAGAAGCTGCCATGACTTTGTGTTATAAGACCACCTGCCTGAAAGACTCTCATATTTTGTTTTCTTGAACTATGGGGTGGTCTCCATTAGTGGATTTCACTGTATATAGATTTAGTCAAAGCCATTATTATATTTAAATTTGTTGAGCTGGAGTTTTATAAGGGATTTATCTTTAAAAGAAATCGACTTTGGTTTTGTATATGTGTGCATTGCAAAATACAGTATCTTGTCTCATTAAATCCCCAGAGAATGAAGGATTATAACAAAACAAAGCAGGCACTGCTTTCATGAAACAGGCCCAGCAAAGAACTGTGCAGATGATGAGTTTTCATTTCTTTTTCTGAGATTATAGAACTGAACTTGCATTGCTGTAGAGAGAAGACATCTGAATGGACCAAACTTAAAAAGAATGTTCCTTTTTTTTTTGCTTCCCCCTCAAAAAAAGCCATCATTTTTCTCACTCTTTTGAGACTCTGATATTAAATAAAAGAATTCCTCTCTACCGTTCAAATCTTTTGGCTATCACAGAGAAAGAATTTTTCCAGTGGCGCTCCTTGCTACTGTTGTCATAGAAATAGTTGTGACATGTCCAAATTTGAGCACTAAAACTTTCCCATACACTTAATAGGGGAAAAAAAGCACTTGGAGGGAAGTCTCTTTAATTTTAATCTGCTTGGATCTGACAATCATAAAGATAAAGGGTCATCCTTACCTTTATCCACAATTGGCCACAAAGGTCAACAAATCAGAAATCTGTCTTTTCTTTTTGCAAATTGATGGGCCCACTAGTCTATTCCACAGCCGGACCTGGGACAAAGATGCACTGACATTGGAAAAACAGGATAAGAGTTTTCCTCAAACTCAAACTTGAGCACATTCTGATTTACAACAACCCTATAAGACAGAATAGAACCGACCTGCTGGGTTTCCAGGACTGTAGTTTTTATTGTAAATTTCTACAGGAGTAGAAATCCTAAAGTGTCTGGTGGTTTTGAACTGCTAACCTCAAAGTAAGCAGCCCAACTTCTAATCCACTCTGTCACCAGGGCTCCTTCAATCAGGAGTTTGGGAGGTAATAATAATGAAAGGAATAGGTATTGAGGGTATTCTTTGAGTCTACTGTGCTAAAGGTTTTGGCAGATGTTAGTTCATCACAGAAGTCCAACTATTAGATACTGAATAGATTAAAAAAAATAAACAATCAGGTGAAATATTTCACAAAGTTAACAGGTTGCTCAGCAAAAACTTGAAGTTGTCTCTGAGACTCAAAATTCTTTTTTATTAACCACTGTTTATGCTATCTAACCCAAAGTCAAGGTCCTGAGGATTGAAAGTGGGGTGGAGGCATTTGGTGGTAGATTTTATGTCAACTTGAATTTTTATGGAAGTATAGGGATAGAGTATAACCTGTCAAAGGGGTCACAGCTCAATGATGTCTCCTGGGAGGTGTGGCCTTTTCATATGTGACACTGAGGATACCCCCCCTCCCTTTGCCTTCCTGATTGCTGGGGTTGTGTGTCTGTCTCCAAAGGTGGCTCATGTAGGCAACCGACCATGGGGCCAACATTCGAGTTGTCTGCATCCTTCCATGTTTCCATCAACCTTGGATTCACATGACTCTGCACCCACGAGCCTATGATACCCTGCTTCCCACTTCACCTTTTGGCATCTTTGGTCTGCTGTTGTGTGAAGAGAACCCCAGCTAGCTTTGTATCTGTGGGTTTGAATTAGACTGGGCTGGGATACTTTCGTGATATGAAGGTATGAAATTCTTGTAATACGAAGTTCTTCCGTGTACATATTTGCTGCTAAATGCGGTTGAACTTGTTCCCCCTCACAGGCACCCTATGTTCAAGAGAGGGAAACACCTTCTGTTCTTTCATCATCCTCACCATCATGCCTTTGTTTGAACCCACTGCTGCAGCCACTAAGTCTTTATATTCCATTGAGTATTTTCCTCTATTTTTATGCCTCTCTACTTTATCAAGCATGCTCTCCTTCTCCAGGGAGTTTTCTCTCCTGATAAAATGTCCAACATATATGTGCTATGCCAGGTTGACAAGAGAAATTCAGAGACATTCATGTATGTATAAGAAAGAGCTTTACATCAAAGAGTAATTGTATATCAAGAAAACATCCCAGGCCAGTCTAGCTCAATTATATTAGTATTATATTAGTATTTATATATTAGTATTATAAGTCTTAGTATTATATGTCTGATACTAATCCATAAATCTTTCTTCACACACAAGCAGCTGCACACTGATACAGAATGCAGAATGATCACAGGTCGATGGGTGAAAAGTCTTATGGATCCAGTGGCAGAAGAAGCATCTCCAGGGTTGGCACAGGTCTCAGATGCATGGTTCCCTCAGATCTAAGTGTGACTCTGCTTGACTTGTCAACAGACAGGTGAAGCAGAGAGAAGGTGTGGCCAACCTCCAGTAAGAAAGAAAAGGAGTTCCCAGAATCCTCAAGAGAAGGTCATGCCCATAAGGAAGCATAATCACACTGTGACATGATTGACAGGCTAGACTCCACCCCTTCACTTTATCAAGTTAACATGAAATTATGCAACTTACACAGTGTATGAGACAAGACCTCATTATCCTTGCTTCTCAGGAACATTCTGGCTGCACTTTTTCCAAAACAGATCTTTTTGTTCTTTTAGCAGTTCATGATATATTGAATATTCTTTGGTAGTACCCGAATTCAAATGCATTGATTTTTCTTTGGTCTTTCTTATTCAAAACCCATATTTTACATGAATAGGAGCAATTGAAAGTACCATGGCTTGGGTCAAGTGCAACTAGCTTCTTAAAAGAGCATCTGGGCTAAGCCCCAGGGCATAGAGGTTGAGTGCAGGACTGTGGCCCACAGGGTTGGCGGTTCAAATTCAGCAGCAGCTCTACAGGAGTAAGGCTGGGTAGCTCCCATGACCAGCAGAGGGCAGTGAGGCCCCCCCCGCCCCCAGCAAACAACAACAGCATCCTTGTTTTCCAACATTTCAAAAAGGTCTTGTGCAGAAGATCTGCTTAATACAACGTACAGTTTGAGCTCTTGCCTGCTGCTTTCATGTGTATTGATTGTGGATCCAAACAAGATGAAATCCTTGACAAATTCAACCTTTTGTTCACTTATCATGATATTTCCTAAGGGTCCAGTTGTTAAGGATTTCAATTTTTTTACATTGAGTTGTAACCCTTACTGAGGGCTGCAATCTTTGATCTTCATCAGCAGATCCTTCAAGTGTTCCTCGCTTTCAGCAAGCAAGGTTGTATCATCTGCATACTGAAGGTTGTTAATATGCCTTTCTCCAATCTTAATGCTGCCTGTTTCATTTCATCCAGATTCTCTGATTATTTGCTCAGCACTCAGATTGAATAAATGTGGTAATATATATTTTGATATATATATTTCTTCCTTTTTTTCTCACATCACTGCCCTGGTGGGAGTAGGAAGCCCAGCCTTGCTCCTAGAGAGCTGCTGCTGGATTTGAACTGTCAACCCTATAGACCACAGTCCCGCACACAACCACTGTCCCACCAGGGTTCAGCTGATATATCTTTCTTGATTTCAAACTATGCAGACTTCCTTTATTCTACTCACACAGCTGCCTTTAATCATGTACTGGTTCTTCATGAACACAATTAAGTGTTGTAGAACCTAGTCTTCTCAAAACTATCCATAGTTTATTATGGTCCACAGTAGTGCCTGAGCATAGTCAAAAGGACACAAGTAAATATCTTTCTCATGTTCTCTACTTCAAGGGTCATATCCAAAAGGGAATTCTAGGAAATATAGCTTCAGCTCAGGTAGGCCAATATAGTAAGACATATTGCAAGAGCTAAGACTTCTCATTCCACTTGTCCCCTCATGCTCCACATTTCCAAGCTTCTTACATATACTTGGAAATGGGTTGGAATTGAATGGTGCGTGTGGAGCTAACCTTTTAGTTGACTCTAGATAGGGATCTAGCTATAGTTGTTCAAGGACCTCTTAGAATTCGAGCACTTTGAGGCCTCATGCCCTCAGCTTTGAGCCCTACTCATTAATTCCAAGTTAATAGAAAAACATCTCATTCAACATCCCATTATGTGAGGTTTCATTTTCAATGAATCGTCTGAGAGGAAAGAACTCATTGCTGAAATCATTCTATTACAGCTTTAGCTGGTTAGGTAACCTTATTCTACAAACACAACGTGACGTGACAATTTTACTCATTTAGATCCATACCATAAACTAGTAAATTCAGACCATGAGTTTTTAAAACTATGAGAGGAATGTAATTATGGTAAGTAAGTCCTTACTTAACTATATAATCAGTTATATCTTTCTAAGACCATATGCTATTTCTTAGTATATTTTATTATACTCTGTTAGAGTGTAAAGTACTTTCATTGGGATAACATTACTAGTGAAAATGTAGTAGATATTAAAAGATAATGGGATTTTCCATGAAAATTTGAAATGCCCTACTTTATTGATTGATACATATAATAATAGCTAATTCTAGTGCTTGGATTTGAAAGACACACATTCATGGTTATAAATGTGGACAAAAGGTAGAGAAATCAATGAAAAAGTTCATGAGGTTAAATGAACTGTATGTAAAATAGTCTACTTAACTATTGGTGATTTCCTGGAAACGCTTTGCATATAATTATACTGCATTCACCATATCCATCCACCACTGAAAAGGATATGAAGTGACTGATTTTATAGATTTAATTTAATCCTATATATAATTCAAGATAAATAAGCTGTGAACCTATGTATGATTTATTTTTCTTTTCAGCTAAAGCTGTGTAAATATTTTCTTTAAGTGCTAAATATTTCCACATCAGAGAATAAATTTAAATTCAGTATACAATTTTTTAAAGTAAAAGTAATAAAAACATCAACCTGTGCACACACATACACAGATATACATGTATATAACATATACCTTTCTAAATAGATACTAAATATTTTCTAAATACACATACTTAGAAAAAAGCATAAGAGAATATAGCGTCAAATTGTTAATAGCATTTCTCTCCAAGGAGGATGGAACTATAGTAAGTAGCAAAATGGAGAGAGTTTAGTAGCTGAGGTAATAAAAGAGGCTTCCACTTGAAATTTTTATTGTGGATATTTATTCATGCACTAGTTGTATATTTCAAGAAACAATATTTTTAAATAGAGAACTGATTTTAACTAAAATAGGCAAAGGTGTTGAACAAAATAAGTTGATCTAAATGTTCATAATGCTGTATACAAATTTGACAGTGAAAAATTAATACTTGATAATATTTGATAATAAATATTTATTAGCATGGGGATATCTTAATCATATAGGTGATAAAGATAGAATATGAAAATTCATATATTAGCTATATCGCCATATATATGTGTGTGTGCTTTTCTCTAATAGGTAATGATTGTAGCTAATGAGAATTTCCTCATGTGTTAGCCACCTGAAGGTGTTTTCTTTGGTCTATTTATGTTCTCTACACACTTTCTAATTGGATTGTTTCTGTTGTTCAAATGTTAAAATTTTCAATACACTTGAGAAATTTGATCCTTGTCAGATATCATATGGTTAAGAAAATTCCCTAGTATGTAGGTCCTCTTTTTATTCCTTTGGTGAAGTCTTTCGATGTAAGTCTTTTGGTAAAGCCTTTTTGATTATTAGGAGGTCTTGGTCATGTAATTTATCTTCTGGTATTTGTGCATATTAAGCTATATTTGATCTTCTTTTTATATCATAGATTGAGAGCCTCCATTATCATATTTTTCTTCCATGGACTTCATAGTTTTAGATATATTTTTTGTCCATTTTGAGTTCATTTCTGTGAACAGTATAAGATATGAATCCTGTTTCATTTTTCTGTGGAGGGATATTAAGTTTTGCTAGCACTATTTCTTTAAGTGAATATGTCTTACCCATTTAATGGATTTTGGTACTTTGTCAATGATAAGCTGTTCATACCTGTATGAGTGTATTTCTGGATTCTCAATTCTGTTCCTTTGGCTAATGTGTCTGTTTTGTATTGAGGACCAGACTGCTTTCATTACATTACCGTGTTGTCTAGTAGGCTCTGACTTTGGGAATGTGAGGCTTTTGACTTTGTTGTTCTTCTTAGCTTAACCTTTTTCTTTTCCATATAAAGTTGAAGATTAGCTTTTTTCATTGTGTTTAAGAATGTTGTTGGAATTTGGATGGGAATTGTGTTATATGAGTAGTATTAACATCTTCAAAATGTTAAACTTTCTTATCCATGGACATGGCAAGTTTTTTCCTTTGAAGTATGTCTTTTTATTTTTTGGGGTGTTTTCTTATAAAAGAGTTTTTAGTTAGATTTATTTCAGGGATTTTGCCCTTTGTGAGGTGGTGCTATTATAATGGTATTATCATCATGGCTCTCTATTTAGAGTTCTCATTGTTGTTGTAGTCGGATCCTGCTTATGTTGATCTTGAACCCTATCACTTTGCCAAACCCTTCTATCCATTCTATTAATTTCTTTTGGCGTCTCCTAATTTTCTATGCACAGGATCATGTCATTTGTGAAAAGGGCTCATTTTACGTCTTCACAATTTGAATGTCTTTTATTTCTCTTTCTTGGCCTGTTGTTCTAGCTAGGACTTGCACTACAATATAGAATAGGAATGGTGGAAAATGGCCTCATTATTGTCTTCTCTTGCTTAAGAGAAAAGGTTTTTGCTTCTCTCCATTAGGAATAATGTAGGATATTGGTTTTATATAGTTGCTATTAATTTTGCTGAAGAATTTTCTGGTATTACTAATTTTCTGAAAGTTTTCATCAAGTTTTGGATTTTATGAAATGCCTTTCCTCTATCAGTTGAGATGGTCATATAATTCTTTTCCTTGGTTTTGTTAATACAGTGAATTACTTTGATTGATATGGTAATGTTGAACCATCCTTGCATCTCTGGTATAAATCTTTTTGATCATGATGCAGTTTTCTTTTTGATATGCTGTTGAAGTCTGCTAATATTTTGTTGAGTTTTTTTGTCTATATTCATGAGGGATATGAGTCTTTAATTTTCTTCTTTAATTATGTTTTTGTCTGGGCTTGAGGGTCAGAGTCATTATTGCATATATTATTGAGGCCATATAGTACAAGGATAGACATAATATAAATAAACATACACATATATGAGTATAGACAAAATATCACTGCTACAGAATAATTAAAAATTGTTAAACAAAAAAATCTAAATCTGAAGCATTGCTTCTCTATATATCTTCCAACTAAATCTATGTATATTTAAATCAGTGTTTCCAACTTTCTAACCCTTCCCTGAAGATTTCTGCACTTTAATAGATACCGCGCCAAAATGGCAGTTTTGATATCCTTGAGACACTCAAATCAGATTCCTTTTATTTTATTGCTTTTAATTTGTGCTTTGTTCTTTTTAAATGTGTTTTTTTAAATCTGGAATGAAAAAGAAGTGTGAGGGGCAAATTCAAGTGTGTACAGCTGACAAGGTAAGGTTTTCCAACAGAATTGTTATATGACAGCTGTTGTTAGCCTGCAAGAATGATTAGGTGCATTATTGTAATGTAAAAAATTCCTTGGACAGTGATGCCTCCTCCCTCCCCCAAAAATTCCTTGGAACAACTTTTCTGGCCTTTTTCTCATGAATTCAGTTTGCAAGATTTTTTTTTTTGAAAAAGATCTTCCTAATACATACCTTTGGTTGTCTCCTATCTTTAGAGCAAACCTATCAAGAGTATCTACTTGAAATTCTGAAAATAGTCAACATCCTCTTCTGAGGTAACCTCTTTGTTTTGAATTTAACTGAGCCAGCAGACACCTTGAGAAATTACTGTTTGGATTGAACCCCTTTTTAAGGCACTCCAAAGAGACTAAGACAAGTGTATTGTTGAGAGAATTTTTCTGAAACTATTCACTGATCACTGAGATGTGTTTAGACACATTTTGTTTGGAATAAGCCCATGTGTATGTGAACCGAAACCCTCAGAGCAATACTTTTTAACTTTTACATATAAGAGGGTACATATCCGAATACAGTTTTAGTGAAAACAAACTTCTTCACATCAAAATAAGTCCCATTACTGCACAAAGAATGGTTGACTTTTCTGAGTGCTTCTTAAATCAGAAGAGGAGGTGAACACCTGTGCATGGGTATGCAACCACTTGTTCTTAAACAAAAACGTGGAGTCATGGTGCTGATTTGTCCCATTTCCTTATAGAGTAAAGGTTTGTGAAGAATTTTTAAAAGGAAGGATCAATAATACAAATATTGATACCTCAGCTTCTAAGGCAACTGTTCTAGGTGCTGGCAATCCAAGCATCCCCCAAAGCCACGGCATGGGGACAATGAGCATTGCATTTTCCTGCTGTGGAATGTTCTTTCAGGGAGCCAAGGATGCCTGGTAAAAGAGAGGAGGTGCTAAGGCAGAAGAGGTTCAGCCCAAATCAGAAAGTTTTCCCTAAGACGTTTCCAGCCATGTGGCTCCATACAATCTTTTACTAGACAACTGTATCCATTTCCTTTGCACTAGCTTCCTTTGCATGATCTTCAGTACCCCTGTCCCTACTCCAGCCCAGATTTTCTCTCCATGTTGAGTTTGCTAGGTCACGTGCTAGGCTACCCCTAGAAGTCATTTACTTATTTGACATCTGGTATTTGCTGCGATATGATTATTACCATGGGGAGTCATTGGAGTCCTGCGCCCATGTGAGCCTGTGATTGGTTCTCAGCTGACTTTGCCCCGGTTGGTTGCACTCCAGTCACAATTCAAACCTCTCTCTCCCTCTCAAATGATCCCCCAGAATCGGAACAATCTGTACGCTTATCTAGCCTGTTTTTCCTTATTTCTCTTCCAAAATACTTAAGTCAATTTATCCTGTATCTTCCAGTTCAATCTGATACATCTTCTCATTTTCAGTGTGACAACAGTGACAATATCTTTTCTGATCAATACGATTCAACACCAAAATGTTCTCTCTCCTCTAAAAGGAAACATATCTGCATTCCTTTATACCTTTTCCTTCTCGGCATCACGCATGAAATCTCTCTACAACATACCTTCAGGCAAGGGTAGCTTTGAATGACAATATCAAACTGCACCCATCATTACCATATGCCAGGTTTTCAAATATACTTTAGATACATCGTTAACAGATGAAATTCTCTTAATAACCCCACGAAGAAGGTAGTTTCTCAGTTTATACAAGAGAAGACCACTGTGCAGAACAACTAGACAAATTACCCACGCTTTCAGTGCTTGTAAGTGGAAGAGGCATGATTTAAAACAAGTCAATTTGGGATCAAAAGCCACGTGTTCAATAGTGGTAGCATCTTTCCTACCACAATCCCTGTTATTGAAAGCCACAGTGGAGTGGTCATCAAGCTACATGCTCGTTTTCTTACAAACAAAATATTAATGAATCTAAGTTGTATCCCTAAATAAGAGAGTTCTATTCCTAAATAAAAGGTCTTCTCCCCTCCTCATCAGTGCCTTTCTCACTCATCCATCCAAGGCCTTAATGGGAAGGAATCTGAACTAAAGTGTACTGAAAACAAACACAGTTAAAAAATCAGCAACTTTTCTTGGTCCCTGCTCTTCTTCTGCCTTGAACAGCAAATGTCTTTTTGCACAGTCACTCTTCTCCATTAAGGACAATCCCACAACAGAGCAGAGGAAGCTAAGAACATTTATTCAAATACCTACCCTGTGCCAACTTTTGAAAAAAATTATGTTCCCAATCAGGATGCAGTATAGCACTGATAAAACATACAACCTTCCTCTCGTTCTTTGGGGCTTCCTTCATTTCACTATCATGACCTCAATTCTACCTTTCAAATCCTATTGGACCAGAGCATGCACACAGCTACAGATAAGGGCCCAAAACACAGGGAACCCAAGATAGATAAACCTCTTAGGGTCAACAAGGAGAGTAGAGATACCAGGAGGATTAGGGGAAGGTGGGGGGAGAAAAGGTGAATAGATCGCAAGGATAAATCTAGAACCCCCTCACAGGGGGGTGGATAATGGAAAAGTGGGTGAGGGGTGATAGAGGATGATGTAATATATGGAAAAAATAATCGATAACTTATCAAGAGTTCATGAGGCAGGGTGGCAGGCAGGAAAGGGAGGGGGAAGAAATGTGGAGTAATATCAGGGGCTTAAGTGGGAGGAGAATGCTTTGAAAATGAGATGTGCTTGATAAATTGGAGGAATGTATGGACTGTGATAAGAGTCCCCAATAAGAGTATTTTAAAAATTATGTTCACTTGCATTCACATATTTGACACAAGATGACCAGAGACAGGTATAGCTGTGAAGAGGGTGGGGATCTGATTTCAATTTCAGGGATACTATGGAAAGATCATATTCAGTTCAGTTCAAGTTGGGATAAAACACTTTGATTACTATCTTAAGAGAGAATGGAGCAGTACTAAGGCAATATTGCCATTTAGATACTGAGACGTGCTGAAAGATCAAGCTATCAATTATAAAAGCTATTGACTGACTTTTAAAATTGCCTACTATATATTTTCACAATAGATTTGAGTCAGGACATGGAAATAAACACATGACTCAAAGCTTTGAAATGATCCATTTAACCTGATAGCAGAATGTAGTAAATATGATCAGTACACAAAGGATGGGTTTCCTACACTTGCTTTTAAAGAGTATTCATGTAAGCTACTCTGTATTTCCATGGAAACATGAAAGGAACTCCATCATGAAGTGAGCAGGGGATAATAGAGAAAAGAGGGAGAATTATTGGCTTTGGTTATTGTTCGTCATTACCTGGGTAGCAATGACAGCTTTTGGAAAGTGTGCAATCTTTGTGGCTGTCACTCGTGCAACCTCTGGCTTTACTTCGACTAGAAACTCCAAAGTTGCATTCAGAGAGCCTCCTCCCCCACTATCATCCCCATGATATTGAAAATAGCAATAGTTCTATATAATTAATAAAGATTGCTTTCTGGAGAATTTCAAATTTATAAAGTATGATCTATATGAATTTAGCTCGACAATAGTTCATCGAAAGCAGAGATAAGCATTTCAAGGGGAAAAGAATCTAAATTAATAGGCACACCGGACAAATGGTGACACATGGTAAAATATCTAACCAATATCCTGGAATGGCACAGGTAGAAATTGTGAATGAATGCATGTCTGGTTGCATTGCTAACATATAAAATGAAATGAAAAGAAAGAACACCCATCTGTGGGAGAAAAAGCACAATCTGCGTAACCTTAACATACCTTCTTTTTTATTTACACAGCTCTTGGCTCCTGGTGGTTTTGATCAGGATTAGAGAAGAATTAGCCAAATGCCCAGAGAAGCAGCTGTTCCCCAAAAACAAACTGGAAAGGAAAACAATCAACCTTCCTGCCCCCCAAACAAGAAAGGCAAATGGCTGGCAGCCATTTTCCAAAAGTATGTCTTTAAAGGTTACCTACCAGACTAAGGAATTTATTTCCAATGAGTTAAGACACTGTGGACATTCCAGAAATGGGAAGCTCTGTACAGTAAAGGAACATGGTGTCCAAGACTTGGGAATACCTGAAAAGAGGATAAAACTGGTTAATCTAGGCTTTAATTAGATGTATTTCCCCAGATACACGTTCCCATTTTCCCAGTTGGCTCTGTAAATCAATTTAGAGCTGCTTTGCGTCTGCTCCAGGCAGACAAGAGTGAAATCACAGCCCTTCAAAGAGGTGTGAGTTTCAGTCTCTCTCATGTATCATTCTAGGGCGCTTGCTTCAAAGCCTAGTTGGAGGGTGACTTCAGGGAAAACACATCTAAACAAAATGGGACAGTGCCATCCGAATTCGACAGGAAGCCTTGAGCTCCTGTGGCAGAAGTTCCAGGCACAGCCTTGGAAAACAAGTTGCAAGACACCACCAACTGCACAAAGGGCTTAACAAAAATAAACACACAATGAACACACACACACACACACATACACACACACAAAATCAAACTGGGATAGAAACGAGTGCTTTATTGGAACCCACAGTTGGCACTAGCCTTGGTTGTCCGGACTTTAGCCTTCAGCAAGTGGGTTACTACTGAATTATTGACAATCCTGCCAACCTTGACAGCTTTTATATATTATTGGTTCCCACTCAACCTTGTAAATATTTAAGCTGTTGGTGGCATTGGGGATGTGAGTATGTGATTAGAATGAGTGGGTTTTTTAGAAGGAAAGCCTTGGCGTTTATAAAAATTAGAAAGGCTGTAAGATGCACACGTGGATGTGTACATGAAGATGCAGGTGAGTATGTGTCTGTTTCTAAGGCTAAGGAAGAAGCCAATGCCAAAGCGTGAAGCATTTGAACCCAGAGATTTGGGCCTAGTGTTTTCAGTCTGTGGACATCTGTTGACACCTGAAGGACAAAGCGGGCCCTTGTAATTCAGCCTTCTGGTCATCTTCTTGTTTCAAGCACCTGTGCTTCTGTGCCCTCTTCCCTGAACTTTTCAGGGAAATATATTTTCCAGTGTAACTAAATGGCCTCACAAACTTTCAGGGACATTATTAAATAAGTGCTCATGAAATGACACTTACCTGAAGTGAACTGCACTGTTTTCTGTTGAATTCTCTTCTGTTTGATATTTTTGAATGCTTGTCAAGACTTTCTAAATTAATTTTACATCTCTCTAGTGAGCTGGGTCCTTCCGCTTCAAAAGACTGCTCTAGAATGTATTAACCTTAAGGGAATTTTAAGGTTAGTAACCCTGGGTCCTAGCTCCTAACACTTGGTCACTCAATATGCAAGGTTGAGTAAATGAATGTGGTGACATGAATATTTTATACTCAGTCTATTGAAAACAATATTAGCCAACCTGGTATAAATAATTTCATTTTTGAATAAATGAATGTGTGCATGAATAAGTAAAATGAGTTGACACTAATAATCTACATTCGGTATTTATTTTTTTAAAATATAGGCCAATCTGGAATTAGTCATTTAATTTCAAAATGGATCAGAAGCACCCAATCAGAAAATAAAAGGTAGATGCTACTTAGATGGTGGTTGCTAATTTCAAATGAGATGATTATCTGTTAACCAGCTCCTTGAGGACCCCTGACATTACGCCTTCCTCTGCTAAATACAAAATCAGCAGTTCAAAGCCAACAATGGCTCAGAGGGAGAAAGCTGTGGCTTTCCACTCTCACAAAGCACCAAGGTCTGGGAAACACACCTGGGCAGTTCTACACTGCCCCTTAGGGTCACTCTGAGTGGGCATCGATTCCGTGGTGGCAAGTTGTTTGGGGAGTAGGAGTACGAACAACAACAATAATGACCCGTGAGTCAGTTTCCACTCACAGGACAGAGGAGAACTGTCCCCCAGGGTTCCTAAGGATGTAAATGTTTACCGAAGCACATTGCCGCACCTCTCTTGAGTGGCAGTAGCATGAGAACCACCAGTCTTTCAGTTATCAGTCAACTACTGTATATGCTTGAGTATAAGCCAACCCGAATATCAGCAGAGACATCTAATTTTACCACAAAAACTGTCTAAAAAGTGTGCTGAAAACTTGTCTTAAACGTGAGTATATATAATACTTTAATTCCCGCATCACTAAGGATCCCTCAGCAACAAGAATAGTCCATACTGGCTGAGCAGCTACCATTTCCCCTGTTGGGAGATGGAGCCGTGAAAAAAACCGTTGAGTGTGGATACATGTTTGTTTGAACTCCCCGCTGCCCCTGTTCTTAAAAATCTCGTGTTATAGTACTCTTCTAAGACACTTCCCAATCCAGAAACCATATGGCAAGGAATTCTCATAGTGGGTGAGATTGTAGTCTTTGACCTGCATGAAAATGTTTTTTTTTTTAATTAATCATTTTATTGGGGGCTTGTAAAACTCTTATCACAATCCATACAGACATCCATTGTGTCAAGTACATTTGCACATTTGTTATTCTCATCATTCTATTTGGTTTCAACTTGAGCCTCTGGTATCGGCTCCTTATTTTTCCCCTCCCTCTTCTCTCCCCTGCCCCACCCCCACAATAATTTACAATCATCATTTTTCTATGTCTTATACTGACCCAGTTTTCTGTTGACCAGTCCCAGGGAGAAGGTTCTATGTACATCCTTGTAATCGGTTCCCCCTTTCTACCCCACCTGCCCATCTCCCTCCTGGCATCACTACTCTCACCATTGACTTGAAGGGATCATCTGTCCTGAGGTCCCCATGTTTCTAGATCCTATTTGTACCAGTGTACATCTTCCAATCCAGCCACATTTGTAAGGCAGAATTGGGATCATGGTAGTTGGGAAAGGAGGGGTGGGGTTGGAGAAAGAATTTAAGAACGAGAGGAAAGTTATGTTTCATCATTGCTGCACTGGTCATCCTGACTGACTCATCTCCTCCCCGCAATACTTCTGAAAGAGGATGTCCAGTTGCCTACAGAGTGGCTTTGGGTACCCACTCTGCGCTCCTCCTTATTCATAATGATATGATTTTTTTTCTTTGATGCTTGATATCTGATCTGATCAACACTTTGTGGTCCATACAGGCTGACGTGTTTCTTGCATGTGTGCTTTCTTGCTTCTGAGCTAGATGATCACTTGTTTAACTCCAATCTTTTAAGACCCCAGACACTATATCTTCTGATAGGCAGACACCATCAACTTTCTTCACTACATTGGCTTATACATCTGATTTATCTTCAGTGATTGTGTTAGGAAGGTGAGCATCATGGAATACCAGTTTAATAGAACAGAGTGTTCTTGCATTGAGGGAGCACTTGAGTGGAGGCCCAATGTCCTACTGCTATCTTACTACTAAACCTATTAATATATGCACATAGATTTATTTCCTCTTCATCATACACAAATATATCTACATATGTATAGGCCTGTATTTAGACTTCCATAAATGCCCTTTGCCTCCTAGTTCTTTCCTCTATTTCCTTTTATTTTCCTGTCCCACTATCATGCTCAGCCTTCATTTGGGTTTCAGTAATTCCTCTCAGGTACATTGTCTTTGATCAGGCTTTGACCAGGCTTCTTACACCCTCCTCACCACTGATTCACTGATTTTGGATTGCTTGTTGTTCCCTTGTCCTTGGGTTTATTAACACCACTTCCTTCCCCCACTCCAACCCCCCACCATCCCCCCAGATGTAAATGCTATTCAAAGAAGTGGATATCTGAATAACAAAACCTGTAAATCAACCATTTTATGGACAGGTGTTCACTGAAGACAGATTCAGGGAGTTGAGAAAGAAGTTATGAAAGATGTGTTTGAGACGATGTTTGTTTTGCATAAAGCAAGACACTATACCAGGTCGTGGAAATGTCACCATAAATGGGAAAGAATATAATCTATGAGTTAAGAGTTTGTTCTCTAGTCCGAAAGGACTTGTTTTTACATCCTAGTCTGACATTTTCTGGGTCCCATGGCTTATTCTATCTTTACACCAATTATAAAATGAAGGTATCCTATCACCTACTCCTGTAAACAGTTACAGTTTCAGAAGCTCCCAGGGGCTGTTCTACCTTGTCCCGTAGAGTCCCTCTGAGTCGGCATCAACCCAATGGCAGAGAGTGTTGTTCTAATCATGTAGCTGACTCCATCAGACTGTTTTATGGTACAGTTACAAATGCCACTGCCAACAGGGGACAGGAAGTGACATAAAAGAATTATAACCCAAACCCACTGCCAGGGAGCTAATTCTGACTCAAGGGGAAGTCGTAGAACTGGTCCACAGAGCTTCCCAGGTTATACACCTGTACAGACTAAGCATGCTCCATCTTTTTCCCAAGGAGCAGCTGATGGGTTTATTAAACTTTTTGATAAGCAGCCTGATGCTTCGCCCGTTATGCGTATGCAACTGGGACTTCTAAACGAGTCACAGAAGCAGGCAATAGAGAGTGGTGAGCTTGCATATGTTATCTGAAAGCATTCACATTTACATTTTCCAAACACAGTTCCACCTCACACGTCTCATTTGCCCACACACCACGAGCTCACCATCACACAAGGCAATGATTCGAAGCTAGCCCAGAGTGAGCGCTCCAGCAGTTAGATCTATTATTACCTATTATTTCTATCACACTTTAAAAATCCCTGGAACTGTTTGTTGATTCTCTTTAAGAGAGGAAATAAATGACCTAAGAATGACTCCATTGTGTACCTCACTTAATGGCATCATTAAAATTAAGTGGGCCTTAGGCCAAGCCAGAGTTAGAATAAGTAGAGAAGGCTACAGTCAATTCTCCACAGATGATAGAATATGAATAATTTGATGTTTGCAAAGCCAGAACCATTCCTCCAGTGAGTGTGTGTGTGTGTGTGTGTGTGTGTTGGTGTGTAGAGAGGGGTCATTGGGGACAGTCTTGGGTCTAGACTCTGGCCATCTCTTTATCATTGCAATGACAAATAGTGAAGAAGTCCCTAAGAGATGCGAAGCAGGTATTCTGGCCAGTTAGTATTAAACTCCACTTGCCCTCCTCTTCTAAGGCAACATCATAGAAGGCTTGCGAGTCAGACAGACCTGGACACAGTCCTCATTTGTCCCACCTGCAATATGCAAAGTATATTTAACAGGGTTGTGCCCCTCTGGCCCCGGGAGGAAGGCGATGGATTAGCACCCAGCGGCGGTACAAGAGATGCTGTGCGTATTGACCCATCTCCTCCTCCTTTCCTTTTTCAGGGAGTAGTTTTAAGCGGTTGGGACTTACCCCTCACTCAGTACTTCTTTGATTCCTATATGTCTAAAGACCACTGTCTTGTTTTTCCTGCTATTCCCTACCCCTACCCTACTCCCTACCCAACTCCCTTCCCTACTATACTCCCTTGAGTTCCAGATGACCCAAATGACTCCCCGCCCCCCCAACTCTGCTACCTTGCACAGACACATTCCACTCCAGTAGGCCTTCCATCAGCCACACAGAGTCCATCACTCATTAGAAAGCTCCCTAAAGGGCAACGGGAGCTTTCTGTTCAGCTCAAGACCTACTATGGCATCTATCCAGCACACATCCTCCTGTCCGTCCTCCTCCTTTGATTCCGGGCTTTGTAAATGTTTTACCACATGTTGTCAAAAACCTGGCGGATCCCCAAATCCTTTGCTGATAACACTCCTCTTTAAACAACCTGGCAGTACTTCTAAGTGAGAAAAAGCCCTAAAATAAAATAGATGGCATTTAGTCGCTAAGGTCATTTCCTGGCTTTGTCCTGCAGTTTCTGTTTCCTCTAGCTAATCACCAAGTGACAGCCCACGATTTATTGTGGAGGCTACTTGAAAGTTTGGGTGAGTCTCTCTGACTACACACACCCTCCATTCCACCCCCACCCCCCACACATTGACCTGCAATCCATCAGGCTGTTATTTAGTGGCCAGCCTGGAGGTGCAACTGCAGCAGGAGCCACATCCTTGACATCAAAGCCATTTAGGAGGTATAGGTGCCAACCTAGTGTGATTGACCCAGTGGGTCATTATAGGTCATATCCGAGCCCATGGGCCAGTTCCTGTTCACAGGGCCCCAGCCTTCTACATCCTAGCCAATAGCTGGCTGGCAAGCTGTCTGTGTGTCTACCTGGGACGGCCTCTCATCCATATCTAGGGATGCCTATGAATCATATTACCCACCCCATCCCCCAACTCCAATTTGCCAGTGAGTCAGCTCTGCCTTATGGTGACCCAAGGAGTGTCAGAGTAGAACTGGGCTCCATGGGGTTTTCAGTGACTGGGTTTTCAAAATGAGATGATGAGGCCTTAGTCGGAGGCACTCCCGGTTAGACACGAATCTCTAAACTTTCCACTGTTAGCAGCCAATCACATGGATCATGATGTGGTGGTTGGTGCCATTTAGCTGTCCTGACTCGTAGTAAGTAACCCTACGTAACAGCGTGCGTTCACCAGGTCTTTCCTCCACAGAGCCACTGCGTAGATTTGAACCAAAGTTCTGTCGGCAGGCTAAGGCTTCACCACCACACTACCACGGCTCCTTAAGTCTTTACCCTGGGCAAGGCAGAGTGTTTTTATTTCATGTAGTCGTCACGATACCTCTGGAAGGGAAGAACGAGCAGATCGTTTTCCGAGATGCTACACTTGGTGGTGTAGTGGTTATGTGTTTGGCTGCTCACTGCAAGGGCAGCAGTTTCAATTTACCAGCCACGCAGTGG